>WBMY01009482.1:614403-714224 GCA_013397315.1 Donacobius atricapilla
GCAGGAGCTGCCCGCGGGGCTCCCGCGCCGTCACGATTGCGCCGCCGCCGGAGCGAGGGTTGTCCGCGCTCGGCCCCGCGCTGGAGCGGGCGGGACGCGGCGGCTCCTCGTGCTCCGGGGGATCCCGCCCTGCGGGGTCTGGCCATCTGCAGAGCGGGCAGGGATGCTGGCCGGGCTGTCCTCCCCGCCTGGTCCTTGTCTGGCCGCAGCAAAGAAGCGCCGCTCACTCTGTGCGAGAAATCTGCCAGCCACGGATGTGTGTGGTTTTGCAGTGCTTTGTGTGTAACATCCTCTTGGCACTTTTGTTGGTTTTTTAAGTCTTTAATTGCTACGTGGAGGCTGTACAGCGTGGATGGATGACAAACGAGCTGTGTTCTGTGTCATGTTTCCGTAGCACACCCGCTGCTTTGGGCCTGGCATCGCTTCTCTCTATCTCCTGAAAACTACAGATTTCAAATCTGGTTGGCTGCAAACACTGATTTCCTGCTCAGTGGGGGCAATGAAGTGCCGGTTTTGTACAGGAGAGTGGAGGCCTTTACACTGACTGCTGTGCTTTGGTGTCAGATGACCGGCCTGACCTTGCCCAGGTCACTCTGGGACAGGTTTTTCAATGTTGGTTGGCTAAACCACCTAATGTTTATTAATTTCAGCATCACTTGTGCTCCACAAAACGTGCTTGTTCCAGTTCTGTGCCTCAGTTTCTTCACAGGCACAAAGGAAGCTTTCCCCAGCTGTTTCTCAAAAGAGCATTAAACCAGTCCCCTTGGAACTGGTGTTATGCAATGATGGGTATTATTATTCCAGTTTGGCAGCTTAAGGCAGGGTGAATGGAAGCTGAATCACTTAAGCTTTTACTAAGAAATGGTAAGGGGTTTAGCTTGTTAGCAGTAGGGGTGAGGTCATACAAGACTGCTTGATAGCAGACTCTTAGCTGGTTCTTACAGCATGTAAGCAGCTTCAGGCATCATGAGGGGCTGGCAGGTGTCTGTAGAAAGAGGTTCAGGGATGATTACAAATAAACAAACTCTTAGCTGACATTAAATAGGTGTGTTTGGGGTATTGGACAACCCTTTATCCACGTGCCCCACCCTACATAAAACAGGGCACCCCCACTCTTAGTCACCTTGTAATGAGGACGGCGGAGTTTGCAGGAGGAGCAGCAGCACGCATCAGCCAAGATGAGGTGGCAGTCGATGCGATCCTCGTTCTGCAGCGCTCCCGACAGAACTGGGTTCCCTTTTATCCTTTGTTGACCGTCCTGCTGTTTGCTACAGCTTAGCCTTGCTTTGGTTGTATGTCACTCGTGGGATGGGGTTATTGGGACCTGGATGTGTGAGTGGGAAAGCGGCCCAGGCATGCCAGGCTGGAGCTGTGGGGATCTCCGGGCAGGGCATGACCAGAGCTCTCTGCTGTGCTCAGTGCTCCCCGAGGAGCCGAGCTGGCTTTGCTTGCACCGATCAGGAGGTCTCATTTCATTACTTCTTGTAACTTTTTTTTTAAATAAAAAGCTATGGAGAAAAAAACTGCATTGCACTCTTCTGCTTCCAGAGCACCAAACTTCATTTCTGTTACTTTACTTTTACTTTCAGGCAGCTTTATTTCTGGTTCAACTTCAGGGCTTACTGCTTTGGGTTCTGTACTTGGTATTTCTGCTCTTCTGGTACTCTTTCATCTCTTTGAAGAAAAGCATATTCCCGTCTTGCCAAAACACTGTTAGCACCACACAGCAAGTTCTGGTGCAGAATAAATTCATATTCCTGTGCAGATTCTCATATTGAATCCAGGTGTTCTCTAGAAATTCAGATGGAGGCAACTATGCTGACGGAGCTCAAATGGAAAAATAACTCCATTTAAATACAATGAGACTCAAAGGGCTAGAGATTAGTTCAAAAGGAATGTGTGAATTACACAGGAGTAGTTTGTAACAAATCCAAATTGTTTTTTAAGTTACAAAGATTGGTGAAGATCCCTAAAGTACAAGTAGTGTCAAAAGATGGGTTCAAAAATAGATCTAAAGCCTCAGCTCCCAGCATACAGAATCTGATGGGCTTGAAGGGATTTGGTTTGTCTTCAGTATTGAATCCAAAATTGTGGACAAGTCCTTCCGAGCAAACTGACTCCATCTGACTGTTTTTTCTGGGAATGTATGCACTGCATTGTAACCCACACCACAAAATGCAGAGATGATTTTGGAAGCGCTTAGAGCAGCTGATGTTTTATCAGCTGTCATTATGAAGAGTCTACTTTGGCAGAGAAAGAATGAAAAAAGAAACTATCCGGTTCATTGGCATGAAATTTCGGATCTAAAAGACTGTGTAGTCAACGTATGTTGCTTGCAGCCTCCTTTCTTAGCTCTCTGAATTCGAAATAGCACATAGATGTGGGGTAATAATGCATAGCAGGTTGTAGGGTCTCTGTCAGGGTGTTTGAGGTTAGGTGGTCTCTTCTACCTAGGACTTCTGGTTTCAGAAATAGCAGATTTTTGTGCTTTCTCAGTTGCTTACAATTTTGTGGGTTATCTCTTATTTGATGAGTTAAACACCATCTTCTGAACTGGGAACTGTTATTAGCATCCACCTGGTTTTGTGAGACTTGGCTTTATGTTCACTCTATCGTCACCTTCTGAATAATTTTAATAGATTAGAGTCTCATTATGTTTTCCTTTTTTTCTTAAATGTGACTTGAAAAACTGAGGTAATTCGCTGTTCTATTAGTGAACCTTGTGATTCTCTAGAGAAAAAAATTTCATTTATTATGTATTATTATTGTTAGTTCTTGAATTTGAAAACGTATTTTAGATCTGTGTTTGCATGAGGAAAAAGACCAGTGGAAGGGAGTCATGTTCCACTGTCTGTAGTAATCTGGCTGTTTTTATAGAGCAAATGTCAATAATAATCCCTGCACTTCGCTGTTTTCATGGTGTTGGTACACTTGTTGCTCAGTGGTTTTGTGTTTTTATTACAGTTGTTATGCTGCTGGTTTTAAGGAGACAAAACTGAAAGTCTTGCATTGATTCTTCAGCATTTGCTGATTGCTGTCCGTGCCATTTGAGATTTTAAGAGTACATTTCTGACTTGTTTCAGTTCAGATGAAACCTATGAAAGTAAGGCATCCAGCCTTTCCCTCATGGCCTTCCCTAAAAATCACATTACATGAGGCTATTGCAGGACCTGCGTGCTCCATTGCATGCATGTACCTGCTGTGTGCAGGATTGTCACGTTCATGGAGCCAGTGGTGCATGTTCCGAGCTGTGCCTGTGAATCCCGTGTGTGTGGTGTCACACTGACCAAACCCCTCTCCAGTTCCGATGGGAAACACCTGGGGGATGGTCGTGCAACAGCACATCTGGAGCCATGTGGTGGAAAACTGATTGAAACAGAGAGTAAGTAGAGTGCCGTGTGTTAAACCAGCCTTAGAAAGGAGTGTGCACTACTTTCGGGTAAGACACTCCTAAGAGATCGCCTCTCAACTTTGTCGTGTTTGCAGCTAAGTCTCAGGTTTTGTAGTTCCTAAGGGTTCTCCGGACTCGCTGTGGAAGAGTCCGACAGGCTACATGCTCTGCAACAGAGCCCCAGAGCCCCCAGCTCTGCAACCTGCTGCCCCAGAGAACTTCCTCACCCTGGGACTTTGCAGGCTCGTAGGAGACATCGCCGCTGGGGAGTTCTGAACACAGCAGAAAAAGAACTATATTGTTTCTTTAGTGTGGGGAGTTTTTATGGGTAAGCTCTGATACCTCTGCTTGTTTTGCCCAGGTTCAAGGAGTAAACCTTTCAAGGTCCTGAAGATGATCATGTTTCTGAGGAGAACAGGGAGGGATTTTTCTCTCCTGCGTTAGTATGACAGAGTTTGTGCCGAGCTGCTGAATTGTTTCCGTTTGCTCGGCACAGTGCTAAGCTTAACATATATGGGAGGAAGTTCCAAGTTTATGAGAAAACTGCTGAATGGTCATATGCACTGGAGGCAGGACAAAAAAGGTAATTGAGCTTGAAAATTGCTTTATTTTTAGGCTTTTTCTGAACCTAGAAGTGTCTAAGTGTGAGCTGTAGTCTGCATTTATTTTCATGGATGGTAAATTTAGACCTAGCCTATATGCAAGCTTACAAATGGCTTAACAGCTTTTAAATGAGTTTATAAAAAAACTCAGTGCAGTTTATTATCGGTACTTTAACCTGATTTATAACTCTGACCACTTTGAGTTTAATTCCATAACCAGATGAAGACATTCCACAAAGTAGGAAGGATTGGGAAGGTAGGAAGGTAGCTGAGGGGTTGTAGCCATTTTACTGAAGCACTTTAGAACCCAGTCTTGTGTTTTGAGTTCTGTCTGACCATTTGGTTCTTTCTGCATGTAGATGTGGCTTGGTAGTTTGGGACATTTCTGTGAAAAATGTAGTAACCTTAGTTAATCACCAAATGCCACAGACTCTGCTGCCATCTCCTGAGGACAAGAAATGATGCATCCTCCTTTGCCACACTAAATCTCTTTTAAAATGGGGAATAATGGGTGGTGGTTGAGCCAGAGAAATACTTTAATCCAAGTGGAAATCATTCAGAACTTGAAGAGCCTGCCCATTTGGCAAGCATTAGAAGTGTTCAGACCAATAATCTGAGAAGGTGCTAGATATTTTTATCCAGAAGGGCAAAGAACATAAAAAGTTGGATCTTTGTATTTGTTTGGGAATTGATATGAGAGAAGTGCAGTACTTCCTTGCATCCCTCCTGCTCTAAGTGAGGCAGGCAATGTCAGGATTACTTTCTACTCGTGGCTGGAAAAGGGAAAGGGAAGAAGTGACCCATGTGGGAATTAGTTGTAAAGCAGCAGAAGTTTGTCAGGAGGGAGTTTGAGGCCGGGAAGCCAGGGGTAAGAGAGAGTCTGTGCACAGAAGAATACCTGGTTGTTTGGAGACTCTTGGCCTTGAGGACCTGAGAGCAGAGAAGCGCAGCACTGAAATGGGGTAACTGTGTATTTATGTCAAAGCATATTGAATTAATTCATTATGAGAAGGAAATTATACTTTAGGCTTTATTGAAAAGAGAACCAAAACCATTTCCACAACACTATCACAAGGTGACTAAGATTAAGATATTTGACTTCTCCTGGGGGCAGAGCATTCGTTTCTTTAATTAATTTAAAATACTGTGCTTGATAGTAAGATCTTCATGCATGAAGTACTTCCTGAGCTCACTTGGCCTTTCTCCTCCCTCTCCCTGTTCTTTTCCAGGCTCCATGTGATTTCTGGCCCTTAGCAGACTAGAATCAATAATCCTGAAAATTCTGATTTCTACCATCTGGGCATTGTATTTATGTTCTCTTGCGAGTGTGTGATGAGACCCAGGCAGCAGCTGAAGACTTGTGAAAGTTTTCTCTACATGACACTTGGAATTGTCAGCAAAGATCACAAATTAGGTTGAAAATTGCAGTTAAAGGAGATTTATTGGTTTTTAGAACTTTGGCACAAATTTTTGTTTGAGAACAATTCATTCTTAGTGAAAATTAGGAAAAGGACAGGGGAAAAAATGATTGTTGCCTTAGAAGTGTTTTTAAGGTAGGCACATAGAACTGATAGCACATTCAGTTAGTTTTGCACAGTATGTTAGTAATACAATGTGTGATTTGAACACCTTACAAGACCCAACTCTGGGACTGAAATCCAAAGTATAGGTAGGAAACCCACAATGAACTGACTTTTTTTTTTCCACTATTCTAATGGACAAAGGCATTTGTAAAGAAATATATTTTCAGTGACTTATAGAAATAGTTTGTGTGAAGCAGAAAAATGATTTTCTCCTGATATGTCAGTTCTGTAGTTTGTTACCTGTGTACATACAAGAAGTGCCCTCAAGCTGTATTTATGTAAATAAGGTACTTTGTAAGCATAACTTCTATTTTGAATTTGAAGGTAAGCCTCTGTTCTTACCTGATGCTCATCAGGTACTTATTTCATGAACACTAATTAGCAAAGGGTCATGATCTTCTGGGAGGCAAGTAGTTGTTAGATCTGGAGACAGTGAGGATGTGGAAAGGAGCAGTTATCTATAAGGTGTCTCAGGATATAATTAGTGGAGGCACAAAACTAATTTTGAGGGAAGCTGTTTCAAAATAGCGAAGTACTTCTGTCTAGCAATCATGGATCAAACTCAAGGTTCTTGTAAGCTTACTTGACCAATAAGGAAAAGTGGTCAGAGCAGCAACGAAGAGTTGGGATTTCTGGCAGCTCTTTATTTGCTGTATGATTGCAGACAAGTCGTTTCCTCTTTCATCTGATACTGGTGTAGCTGGGATAGGCTGATGAGATATTTAGGCCTTAATCCTGTGAGGTGCTCTGGAGCAGCAGAATTTTATGGACAGCTAAGTGATGTACGTGTCTGCTTTTCTGTTCTAGACCAGCTACGTTTATTTTTGTTATTTTAGAGTTTGAAAATTCTGGCAGCTGGGCATAGTGATTCCTGCTCTTTGTATCCATCTGTAGAATGGGATAGCTTATAATTTTCTTGGGAAAGTTTATTTTTCACTTGGAGATTTGAGACCTAGGACATGTTTCAGCTGGAAAAACTGTGGGGCTATTATACTATAACTTTGCTTCTTGCATGTGAAGACTGGCCAGTCTTTTGTATGTGGTCAGGTTTTCTGGGTTAAAGCAGGGTAAATCGTATGATATCCAGATATAATGAAGAAACATGGCTGTAATGTGCTGTGGATTTTGTCCTTTTTTTGTGATAAAGGGAGAGGCAGCTAGGGTCTGATGTATGTCTTGGGGAATTGTGATGCATGAAACCTATTCACAGTGAGATCCAGTAGACGTGCAGGTCTTGAATGAAGTCTTTTGTTAATTCTGATTCTCAAATTGCTTTGTTTTCTTCTGTATATCACTGTGCTCTTCTGCAGGCCGGAACCTCCAGGGGGTAACCTCCAGCAAGGTGTCAGGTGTCATGTAATACATGTTTTCAGTAGTAAGCAGGACTAAAGATGATCAGGGGTCTCAGAGCAAATTGGTAAGACTTTTTGCATGCTAGGTTTGTACTTATCCTTCTGGTTTTTGACAAGCGAAGCAGAGTAGATAAGCAGCCCACAGATCTTTGAGATCATTGAAAACAGTCTGGTCTGCCCACAAGAACTAGACGAACTTGTGTGTGTAGCAAGGCAGCTCATCTATTAAAAAAAACAAAAACACACCTAAACAAAAACAAACCAATCAAAAAAAACCCACAAAAATCCCAACAACCCCAGACCCCAAAACACTAGAGAGGCTCTTTTGGCCTTGGAGTAGTATCTAAGCAGACCCACACCCTTCAGGTCTATAGCCTTCATAGTTCTGGTTTGGTTTTATTTTATGAGTGGATTATCCTGTCTAGACTCCTGCTTTGACTTGGAAGCCAAAATAGAAGCAATAAAGCTAGCTGGCCACTTAGCAGGTGACAAACCTTCTCTGAAGTCCTCTTAATTTGTTAGGGCCCATTTCTCCATGCTGCCTCTCCTACCTTACTCCTCAGTAAGTTTTGCAAGTTTCAGATACAGCTCTGCTAAATTTAGCCTGCCAGATGCCTTCAATAAACCTGAGCCCAGCTATCAGTTACACGGAGATCTGTTTCAGTCAGGCACATCCCTCTGGGCAGAGACTTGCACTATTTAAAGTTGAATGAGACTGAGATTCTTACAGCATCAAGAAACTCGAAATTCACCCTTCTTATTCGTGATGTTGGTTCTAAACTAGTGCTCGGCACTTGGTATTCCCAGGGAGTGAATCTGCGTTTCCTCTTGAACTGTAGCTGGAAATTGGCTGCCTCTGAGCTGTCATTCTGTACAGCAGGTCTCTCCTTCGGTGTATGTTGAGCAGTGACAGGCAGTCCCAGCACAAGTAACACTGATGTCTCGTGTAGCCTGGGCTACTTCCACCAGTATCAGTGTAAGGAATGTAGGAAAAATAGACTGTTCCAATCATGGCCGTGTAAGCTGCAGGCAGAGCAATGCAACTGCAGCAGGACTAACTAGATTGCATTTGGTCCTATAAAACATGTGAGGCTTTTTCTAGACAGTGCCTGGAGGATCTTTGGACCCTGGCATGCAAGAGCAGGAGTGTTAATGCCAATGTTCTGGGCATGCATCCAGTTTCAGGAAGTGGTGCCTGTCACCTCACTAAAGTCACACTTCTGTTCAGTTTTGGTGGATCACTCTTCACTTCCGTTCCTACATTGCTGGGCAGTGTTGCTGTGCACTTGTAACAGATAGCAGCCTGTGCAACAGGAACCAATTCCCTTTACTAGTGAATTCTCCAAGTGTTTTTTTCCCCAGTGACCAAGTCATGGAATGTAGCAGTCATGAAGAATGCAAATATAGTCCTAGGATATGTCAGGAAAATGTTTCTGGTAGTGGCAGGAAAATCTTAGTGCCATTGGACAAGACAATAGTAACTGCTGTAAGCAGTTTTGGTTAGCCATGTTTAAGGAAAATCTACTTTAGTCAGAGGGAATGTAAGGAAGAGCTAGTATGACAATAGTAGGAATTAAGAGTCAGTCTTACCGGAAGAGGCCAGGAGCTTGGCTTTAGTTAGAAGAAAGGTATGAAGAGATCATGATAACTCTCTGCAAAGGCCTGTGCCCAAGTGGCACCCATCACCTCCAGACAGCATGGAGGTACATTTGAATACACTGGAATAACTACCTGAGAATCATGGTAGCCTGGGAACAGCCTTGCAATGGGAGGTGTATAAGTGGTTGGTATTTCACTGAGGAAAGCGTATGGCTCTGTAAAACACTGTAGTAGAGAGAGGCCTGACCCGGAAAGCCAGGAATCCCTCGTTCCTCTATGCAAAAACAATTGCTTGGGACGGGTGACTGGTTGTCCCAGAAGCTCTGACATCTAAGATGGAGTGCAGCTGACTATTGCATCCTCCATGGAGTGCCATTTGAGCTGTAGGGTGTCAGTAGTAAGTGTGGATCTTAGGAATATTAGTGGCATCATAGAGTTGAATAATCTGTTATGGAAGGGCATGTCCCTTCTGGGCATTTCAGATTCTTTATACTTCATTATGTTCTCTCATATGCTAATTTGAGCTTGTAATTTAATTTTTTTCTTTGCAACAGCAGAGGATAAGTGTTTCTGGTACACCTTCTACTGAGCTGGAATGCACAGGACTGGCCTACTTGGACCTTAGCTGACATAGTAAACTTACTTAAGTTACTGATTTGGCTGAGACTTCATTTGAAGAAGTAAGTCTAGTTGTAAACAGCTGTTAAAAACAAACAAACAACAACAAATACTCCACAAAGCTGCTTGCTTTACTCTGGTGGAAAGGAGGGAGTGATAATTTTGAGTTCTTTGTTGTGGATGCTTTGTCTTGGCTATTTGGAGTAGTTTTTTTAAGTCATTAGGATCAAAGTGCACGTTGTTCTATGAATGATGACGTGTTGCACAATGTCTCTGGACTGTGGTCACTGGATAATCTCCATCCCTGTCCTCCTCTTGAACTTCCAGTTGGGGTGAGCTGGCACATCTGCTCAAGAACCAACCAACCTGCCTGGGACAACCTTTTTCTCTTCTCTATGCTGGCAGAGGACTTGTGTGGTGAACCCAGTCAGGGAACTGATGTGGATTACAACTAAACTTTTCTCTTTTTTGTCCAGGTTAGTTTTAATGGGTGTTGGTTCACCACATTGTTGCACAAATGTTTGTGCCAGCAAGAGAATGGAAATGAGTGGCTTGGGGACAGCAAGACTGCTGCTGAAAGTTTTCCCATGCTTTTACTCAAGGCCCCAGTGGCGCTTTTGCCACACTGTCCTCAGGCAAAATGATGAATTCTCATTCTGTGGGTCTTCCTTTCCCGTGTTCCTACTTAATTTACGTTTTAAATGGTTTTGTGCATAATAGATGTGGTGCTGATTTAATCAGCCAGTGCTATACATTAAAGTAATTTATAGTTTGAGTACATGCTATTTAAACAGATATATTTAGTGTATTGATTTATGCTTCCTGCAGTGTTTCTCAAACCTCTTTCATATTATTCTCCAGGATAAGATACTGTCCCTGGTGCAGTTCTTGCAAGGACAAACCAGATAGTGACAGAGCACAGGACACAAGCAGCAGGAGATGGCAGGAGGCAGCAGTGAATGTGGCAAGTGGTGAGAGATAGAAGGGGGGGAAGTTCAGGGGCTTGAGGAAATGTGTCAGCAAGTGCCTTTTCGCCATCTACTAACAGAGCTCGTTTCTCTGGCCTGATGCCAGCCTCAGAGGTGATGTCTTGGCTCAGCAGCTCCCAGCCTTAGACTCTGCTCCTGCATTTATTTATTTGTTCTCTGAAACCTTGGGGAAGATCCATTTTCTGGCCACGTTCCCTTTCTTAGCCATCTTGTCCTGTCTACCTGTGGTCGTATATCTTTGTCCTGTTGCACTGTCATCATAAATATTTCATAGTTAATTCTTCTAATGCCTGGTTTGTTTGATTTGTAACTAATTAATCTTAAAGTAATATTAGAAAACGCTACCTGGTGATGGTCTGTGTCAGGGATTTTTGCTCAATAGGAGACATGGTGTATAGCAACTTTGTTGTGAGTTCATCCTGCTAGCATCACTGATCTACTGAAGCTTGGAACTACTGATAGTTTTTTGTATCACCAAGGTTAATAAATATGGTATTATTTGGAGAAGAGGTCTGGGTTTTCAGTAACTGAGGATGAATGTGAGGTTTCTTCCCTTGCTGACCTCCTGCACTGCAGCTCATCTGACCTAGCTGGGCAGTGGAGACCTTTTGGCAGTGGAAACCCTTTGGTTTCTACTCTCATGCAGACTGCAGCAAAAGGGGTTCTTCAGTCGTCTCTTCCCTCCTAGTACGAGATTACTGAGGTGCCCTGCTCTAGCAAAACTCTTGCACAGACACAAATATACCCAGGAGCCCACATGCCAGTTTTACTCCTGCCCTTTGTGAGGCAGCAGCACTGCTGGCTGGAATCAAAACTTGCCTTCTGTGAGCCTGAGAAGCCCTGCTGTGCTGGGCTGAGCAGTTGTGCCAAGCTGGGCATAAAACACGTACCAGTTTCTCCACCATCTAGTAACTTTGATTGCATGCTTGTTGACACTGGGAATACTTCTGTAGTGTGAGAACATCATCCCTGTGAGCTTGGGACTTACTTTGTGTTGGAATATATTTCTCAAAGGGACTTGTGCAAATGGCCGTACATGAAGAAAGGAATCTTGAGAGCAAACAGTGTCTTTATTGCTGTTTGGGCAGAAAACAATCTGGTTGCCTATATCTAGTCAGTAAAACAGGGCTGATATGAACCTAGAGCTGTGTGCTTTTCTAATTCCACGTGCACTGGCTCTGTACCTGCCTACGTATTCTGGTGACCGTTTGGGAAAACATTTTGATTATCTTGGTCTTTTTATTTTTCATTCTTGTAATCCTTGTTAAAACTGCTTGCACTCATCCAAGGGTAACTAATCTCTTTCTTTTTAATTTTTTTTTTTTTAAGTTTTATTCTGTGTGTGTGTATAGTGTTTCTGTCAAGAAGTTAGTCTTAGAAAAGAGAGAAGCTTGGTCATTTTCCTCTCAGTATAATTCAGTGTATTTTAAGGTTGTGGTTCTGCTCAGCAGGAAGAAAGATTTCAGTGATGATCAAAGTAGATGCAGATTCCACCTTGAGAAGGGCACACTTGCATATTAACAGGCTTAATATATTTGTTGCACACAGTACTGTTGGTTTTTAGAGACAGATGTCTAGTAATGACTTCGTCTAAGCATAAGCTTTATATTGATAGGTGGTAAAATTGAGTCTGTCTTTGAAGCATGGATAAGGACTTCATTTCCTTGGTCTCTTCTAGCTTTCTGTTCCTCCTGTATTTTCTTTGGGGTTTTTAATTTTTTTTATGATCTTGATGATTAGAGGGGAAATGAGTGGGATAATTTTAAAGCTAACACTTCTACAGAGATCCATGTTCTCCCGTCTCCCACCCAGTAAAACCACACATATACAAATGGTACCTTAGTGTTTAGTGTGGCCTGAGAAACTTCTGACTATATAGAACTGACTGAAACTAGGTTTGGGACTTAAATCAGCCACCAGCATAAGACTTGATTGTATGGGTTGGACATGGCAGTTCAAATTTGTATTGAGCTGACTATGAGGGTGGGACTAAGTTCTCTAAGCATAAGCAAAATAATGAATCTTGAGTGTGCTTAACACTGCTGCAGTATGTCAGATGTTAAGCATGTTTTGATTTGTTCCAGTAGCCGGATCGAGCTGGGAGATGTGACGCCACACAACATTAAGCAGCTGAAGAGGCTAAACCAGGTCATTTTTCCCGTCAGCTACAATGACAAGTTCTACAAGGACGTACTGGAGGTTGGCGAACTTGCCAAACTAGGTACAAATGTTCTTGCCAGTAATTGTGGGCTATGGTGGCAGAAGTGGTTGTCATTGCTATCCATAATGGTTTTGAATAGCAGCTCCTTCTATTTAGTTGTTTTACATCATGAAAAGTAACTGTTTAAGAACCTTAAAGAAGCCACAGAGTATCTATGTTCTGAGTAGATGACATCCCACTGGGAATAGGCATGTTTTCCATTCTAGAAGAAAACAGCTGTGCATTGCCACTTTACCTCCTGATGTCATTGCTGGTTGGTGTGAACAGTAATAAGCAACCTCTGTGTCAAAGCAGCACTGGTGACTTCATTACAAGCGTGGGTCCACAATGTATGTTATTCTATCTGGATAGGAGAATTAGCAAGGGGGGAGGGAGGGAGGGAGGGAAGAAGGAAGATACAGGATGGAAATAGAAGAGCTGTCTGTATGTGTAGTTTGAGACTTGTTCCTGACGAGCCTTTGTTTCCCTCCCTGGCAGCCTATTTCAATGATATTGCAGTGGGAGCAGTGTGCTGTAGGGTGGATCACTCCCAGAACCAGAAGAGACTGTACATCATGACACTTGGATGCCTGGCACCCTACCGAAGGCTAGGAATAGGTAAGGAGGGTCTTCTTTTGTAGCTGAGGCATCAAAGAAACCAGATTGCTGCCCAGCTTTCTAAATGCTCTTTCACATTTTTAACCAAGTTAGTGCACTTGAGACTACAGATTTCTTTGGAAGGGACTTAAGGGAAAGAGTATGTTTTATCATGTGCTCATTCTTTCATGCCTTTCAGAAATGAACCTTTTGTAGAATTTTTTGATTTAGAATTTCAGATTACTTTAATCTTAATCATATTATCATACTGTGATGTAAATACTCTGTTTCTATGGATGTGAAAATTGTTGCAGAGAGTGATGAAATAATTTGTCAGAGATATGTAGCCAGTATGCAAGTCATATGTAAATGGAACACAACATTCCTTCATTGGCTTCTCTCTTCACTCTTCTAAATGCAGGGGCTTTCTATTTGTTTTGTCTTTATCACTACTGATTATTGCTGCTCAGGGGTAGTACCTGCTTTTTGTCTATACTTCATTTTGTTCTCTGTTCCACATTGCAAATCTATAGGACAGATTCATCAAGACCTCTAGTAACCTGTTTGCTTTGACAAACTGGATTGAAAAGATAACTTTATCTTAAATTATTTCACTAGGTCTTTAGTAGAAAAGCTTACCAGTGCCCTCACTGCTTTATACAATGTTTTGGCTGTATTTTGAGCTGAGTTTGAGACCTTGAAACTAGTGTTAAAGTAAGCTGGTTTATACACATGCTTCTGGGCTGTTACGATTTTTATTTCTTCTTCAAAGAAACAATGAATTAAGGTTTATGAGCAGGCAGAGAGTGAAATACTTGCATATCATGTTTTATTTGCCTTTCCTAGTTTTCACACTATCATTTTAGTCTACCTACAGTTAACCTGCCTCTCCTCAGGGAAGCACCTGGCTAAGTACAGACTCAATTGTACCCTTCTCGTTTTTCTTAAGTATCTCTTTATCTTTTGGCAGGAACTAAAATGTTGAATCATGTCTTAAACATCTGTGAAAAAGATGGCACTTTTGACAACATCTATCTGTAAGTAAATGAGTTACATTCATGCATTTTCTGAGAGAAGATAGAGGTAGATATGGGAGCAAAGGGATGGAGATCTAGTTTAGTGTATATTTTAGTTGGGATCATGGAACATCTTCTAAGTACTAGCAGGAAAGCCAGGGGTCATGCTCTTGGGCTTGTGTAATGCTGAGGAAACTAAAAGTGTGCTTGCTTTAGAAAGAGTCCTGCAAAATTGCTGAATTTGAAAATAGTTTAGTTACAAAATTATGTTCCAGAGCCAAATTCCACTGTAAGAGAAAAAAACCTCTTTAGAAAGGAGTTTATTTTTATCATACAAGGTCATCTTCAGAATGGAAAATACTGCAAGTTTGATGCATTTGCTTTCTGTCTTTTGTGACAGCATTCTGTGGGTTAGAATATCAGAGGTGTTTGCAAACACTCAAAGTTTGCATTCAGTGATAAGACTCAACTGCTATTCCCATTCTTACGCGCTGCCAGGTCAGCTATTTGTGCAGCAACACAATAAACTAGATCAGTGCCCTGACCCAGCTGGGGAAGCTGTTTTCAGTTTTGTTTCTGGGTGTTGTTTTTTCATTTTAGTGTGTTTTGGGGTTTTGGGAGTGATTTTCTTGTGCTTTGTTTTGTTGTTTTTTTTTTTTTTTTTTTTAAATCAACTGCATAAGCATTTGGCATGATGCAGACAAGAGAACAAGCGCTGGGGTAGAGGACAGTCACCCCAGTAGTCCCCCTGGAAACAGAGTCTGAAATCCATAAATGCCAAAACTAGGCTTGCTGCAGGTTTCACACTTGTGCTTTTTCCTGTGCATTGGTGTCTGTGTGGTTACCAAGTGAGCGGATGCCGTTTTTGGCCTGATCTCAGCTTCTCTGAGCCAGCTCCTTCTTGTCCGTCACTGCCTTGGCCGTCACACCAGTGCAGGCACAACGCACTGCTAGGGATTGGCCCACAGCAGGTACAGCTTGGATGAACTTACACTGCCACAGAACTACACCCTGGGTACTTGCCAGACTGTGGAAGATGCTTTGTGAGGAGTGTTTCATACGCTGATATCACTGTAAATGGAGTGACTTTCTCCTTAAACTTAGTCCACTTCTGGCATGCAGGTGCAGACTCTTCCACATCTTCTACTGTTTTGCTACGGTCGCTTTATGCCATCTCTGTAAGAGGAATGTGTTTAAAGAAGTGTCTGAGTAAAACTGCTTTTGGCTCGTTATTCCTGCTCTCCTGCCTCAGAGGTGGTAATGGATTCTCTGAGTTGCCTGCTAATGGAGCAGGGGCTTTCCTTTTTACTTTTGCACATTACTGTGTGCACAGTGAAGGAACTGTTTGCTGGTTCTAATGCAAAAAAAAACCCAAATCCTTCATAATCCTTCTTTACACTTCCCAGACAAAGGATTCTGACATGACAGTAAATAGCCCCCAAAACTGGACTGAAGTTCATTTAGTGGCCCATTGATTTTATTACTGTGTCTATTGCTTGTGCGTCTTCTGTCTGAATGCATTATGCAGTTTAGCACCAAATTTGATATCAGTGCCTAAATTTGTCATTATAATAAAGTTCCCTTTTAGCTTTTTGGTGCTTATTGGGCTCAACACTAAGATCTTTTGTTTTATTCTGCTGTTGCTTCCACAGTTACTTTGGTTCTATGCTTATGCAGTGTGTTGTCATGACAAAGTGATTCATGAACTTGTGCAGTGTCCACTGAATTTTGGGAGTGTTTAATGAATGCCTTTTCTTGAGCCAAACATTTTTCTTTCTTGTCTCTCTTTCTTGTTTTTTTCTTTTCTTTTAAACGAAACTTGTGCAAATAAATGTCCCAGTCACTTAGGATAAAGAACTGATGGCTGTTTGTTTTGGAGACCTTGAAACACACTAGCAAAATCTGTAAAAGTCTAGGGGAAGTAAATACAAGGGAAAAAGACTTCATAAATCCATAGGACTTTTTTGTATTACAGATTTTTGTGAGGAGAGAGGAGTAGTTAGAGTAGAGCAAGGTGTTAAAATCTTAACAAACACCATTGCCAGTTGTATGTTACAGCGTGTTGGGATCATCGCTGAGACAACGCCTCTGGTCACCTGCAAGGTGGTACTACATGAAGTTAAACTTGGCTTTACAGTGGAACTCTGTTACATTTTTCCACTACATATCTGCCATATTGCTCTATTGGGATGAAGAAAAATTGAAATTACTGCAGTAGTAATGCTTTAGAATCTCTCTGCTATTTTGTGTTCCTTGAAAGAGTTTTACTGGGGGGAAATATTTACTACTGATAACCATGGGCCATCCAGGAGCTGAGAGTTAGCCCAGAACTGAACTGGGAAGACCAACATTTCCAGTCTTGGATTTACAGCGCTGTTCCTGTCTCTATCTAGACAGCTGTTTTTCTTGTCTTTGACCGTTCCGAGTATGTAGGCAGAATACTGACCCCTGTCCCTCTATGCCCTTTTCTCTCCCAGGCATGTCCAGATCAGCAATGAATCTGCAATTGACTTCTACAGAAAGTTTGGCTTTGAGATCATCGAGACGAAGAAGAACTACTACAAGAGGATAGAGCCCGCAGATGCTCACGTGCTGCAGAAAAACCTCAAAGCCCCTTGTCTTGGCCAGAACGCAGATGTGCAAAAGACCGACAACTGAACAAAACCCCAGTGGACACTTTCTTGCACTTGCTTGTCGCCAAATAAGGAAAGAGAGGCCTCTTTTTTTGGGTTTTTTTTTTTTTTTGATTGGTTGGTTGGTTGGTTTTTTGTTTTGTTTTGTTTTTTTTTACTACACCCCTTCATCTTAATTTTTTTTCTTGACCTCTCTCCAACAAAATGTAATGCTTCTTCCAAGGATTGTCCAATCACATTTGGGGTTGGGTTTTGGTTGGTTTTGGATTTTTTTTTCCGAGCTCTCCTTTCTGGTGGTTTCTTTGTTTCTTTGTTGGGGTTTTTTGGGGTTGGGGTTTTTTTTGTTTGTTTGATTTTTTTTTGAGGGCAGGGGGCTGGCTTTTTGTTTTTTTCTGTTGGGGTGGGGAAAGTTGTGCAGATCTCTTTCAAGTTTGAGGTGTGGAGGGCTTGAGCAGGTTATCCTGATGACAAGTTTCCTTCAGAATTATTCTTTCAGTAAGCAGAATGTAAACCCAATGAGGGGGGAAAAGGCAAAGCAATATCTTGTCCTTTGACTCCTACATTATTGTGTTTTTTATAACCTACAGGGTACTTTACTCTCCCCCAACCTTTGAATGTTACTTCAGTATTTCCCACTCCTCCTCTTAATCCCCCACCTCAAAAAAGTATATTTAGTTCTTCCCAGTATTTTTGAGTATGGCTTTTTCCTCCATCTTTTGCTGAGAAGGGTGGGCTACTTTACCATACCTTTTCACTCTGCCTGGGCTGATCTTTTTGAATGCTTTTTTTAAATACTCCTCACCCAAGCTGGTGCTACACTTCTTAACTGACTGAGAGGAGGATTTAGAGTGGTCTTTGTTTTTTCTTATTTTCATTTACCCAACTTCCAGCAGACTTTTGCCAGAGTAAGAGCTAGATCTGGTGTTGGCAAGAATAACCTCACAAACATACAAATCCTGAGGCAACACCCTTGCTTTAAAAATGGTGAAATTCTGCAGGGCTCATTAAGAGTTAGTTTTATCTGTGTTGTTGGGATGGAAAAAGTGACTGTGACCACCTTACCAGCTTTGATGACATAAGGCAAGCGCCTGTCTCCAGATAACTTTGTTACAGCTACTGAATCTGTGGTGACAGATGTAAGGGTTGAGGAAACCGGGCAGCAAGGCTAAGAAGGCAGACATGAATCTGACCCTAATCACGTAGCTTTGCAGGGTCTCTTGGATTCGCTTGGGATTGGCTTGACTTGCTGTGTTTATGAGCTCCTTTGGAAGGAGGTGGTGAAGAACTGCGCAGTTTTGCTCCTTTGAAGATTATTTTCCCCTTCCCCCATTCAGTAGTAATAATGCAGTTCTCCTCTGGTAAAAGGGTGTTCGTGGAGCACCGGAGAAAGCAGCGTATATTAGAGCATTTTATGGGTTCGGAAAATAGGCTGGCTGGCTTCTTCCTAGTACTGTAACTTTGAGGCTACAGTAAACTGTACTAAGCTCTGCTTTGCATCCTTTCATGCTTTGTTTGCGTGAATACCAGTGCTCCTTTCTAGGCACTACTGCCAGCAATTTTATGTATGCCAATATAAATACCAACTTGAGCTTGGACTCTTCTCCAAGCATCTGGGAAAGTGCACTGAGCTGAGACAACACCAACCTGCCCCATTCTCCATGTAGATGATGAACTGTATTCTTTTCCTGTTTGTTTTTTAAAGTTTAGATCTGCATCTTGAATTCTTCCACTCTGAAAGCCTCCAACCTGTAGTGTGCATTGCAGCGTACATCTGGTTAGTAGGTGCTGTCCGGTCATCGGAGGGTGACTTGGGAACCAAGGATTCCAAAACGGGAATTGTGGTGAGGCAAGGGTTGGCACCCCTCGCTGCACGTTACGTGGTCTTTGATACCCCAGGGGTGACTATAGGAGCTGCTACACGACTACTCCTTCTTTGACAGAGGTGTGTAGCATTTGTTGGAGTGCAGCTTGACAGACCGGCGCTGGAAAACGGCTACTTAATTTGCTGAGTTTGCACTATTGGAGTCTTGGAGATGGGCAGGTGGCCAGCACCAGCCCGTCTGCGTGGCCTGAGCACCTGTGTTTGCAACACTCGGTGGCAGACTCTGGCTAGAAAGATGCAAACGGTTCCCTTGGCCAGAGGCAGCCTAGTTTTGACAAAAGCTGATTTTCAGTACAGCTAGGACCTGCTCGTGGTGGTTATGTTGGAAGTCCAGCATCTTTCTAGAAGGGGATGTATCGAAGCACAATTAGCTTGTCATATGCCAACATAGTTTCCCTGGCCATCTGTAGACCAAACCAAGAGAAGTACGTGGAGGGAGAGAGAGATAGTATTGTATTTGAGGATGTTTGTGCAGCACAGCTGTAACTCAGACCATAGCTGCCTCTGGTGCCAAGCAAAGTGCTCTTCATTCTTCTAGAACTAAGTGGTAAGTGTTTGGGTTGGGTAGATGGGTGTGGGGATATGAACTCTTAGGATTTGCTGTTGTCGTAGGCTTCCACAAATCAGTGTGTTTCACAGACAGTTTTTCTTCAGGTTTAAAAGTACAAGTCTGTCTGATGTCTGAACTTACTTGGATTAACCTTTGTTTCTGTCTCTTTTTGCTTTGGGCTGCCATCATTCTATGAATGTATCCATGAGAACAATTCTTAAAGCTCCTATTCCACAGCAGACCTGCCTCATTGTAACTTCTGATAACATGTTTTGTAGGAGGTGGAAGGGAGAATAAATCCAAGACTCCTTTTCCCAGACTATGAATCCTGGACAACAGTTGAATCTTGAATACAAGGTTTAATCTGAATCTTTAGAAAACTGTGTTCCCTGTACATGGATATAAGGGCAAGGGAAGCTCAGTAGTTCTGGATGACAAACAGTTGTATTTTATTAGCCTATCAGTTGTGTTGAGTGAGGGAGGAGAGTGCTGTATCTTAGTGCTGTTACCCAGAGACACTGAAATGGTGTGAAGTATGGGCTTACTGCAGAGAACTTCAATTACTTTGGTTGTTGCTGCAGGAGGACATCCTTCTAGCTTGAAAATAACAGCTTGTGAACAGCTAAATTTTTCCAAAGTTAGGAGTTTTCAGTAGGGGAAAAAAAAACAACACAACAACAAAACACCAGCACCTCCTGTTCTGGATGAAGATCTAGCAACAAAAATGTATGTGACTAACAGCTTTAGAGTGTAAATTGTGTATATACAAGTTATTCCTGAATCTCTGCAACTGGCTTTGTCATACATCAGTTGAAGTATGAAGATATTACCTAGAAAAAGACTCCTGCTTGAGGAAACCATGGTACAGGAGAAAAAGAATCATCCAGAAGAGAGATCCCTCATTTTTGGGAGGGGGAAGGGAGAGAATGTATTTAGTGTATGCAGGCTGAGTTTACATGTTGCAGCTAATGGTTAAACCTGCCAACTAAGTATGACATACTGTTACAATTGAAACAAACTTTCGTGATATTCTGTTAAACCTTGATGGTGCCCTGTGTCTAGAAAAAATTTGATCCCCCAGATTGTTTCATTCTCCCCCACGTTGTAATCCAGGGTCAGCTGCTATGCACAATGTCTGTTTTGTAAAGTGTTTGCTGACTTGGATGTTTCTTTTGAATCTGCAACTGCTTCCTGATTAATTTGGCTAAGACCACCCCTGGTCTCTTGAGTTAAGATTTAGTGAAAGGTATGCTGTATGCAGTTTACAGATGCATTCTCAATGTTACAAGTTAAGTTGCAGGGGGAGCAAATTCTTTACAATAAGATGGTCCATTTTTAATCTATATCATTGCCCTTGTTGTACATCAGGAGCATGTTTTTGTTTTTCTCAAACTCTTTAGAAATACCGTTCAGAATAAACGTGCACTATTTGAGTTACGTCATTTACAACTTGTCGTGTGCATTTTTTTTCTGTCCAGCTGTTTCCTTCTGAAACCAGATATGGACTATTCCTCAGATGTTTCATAAACTGTGCAACTCAGAAGAGTTCTCACGTGAACTGTGTGTTGGGCTGCTGTGATAAATGCCAAGGGTGTCTGACAACTGTGCAGAGTGAGGTCTCTGTTTTCCCTGAAGTTATGAGTCTTTCCTCAGAAATCCTCTGTCTTGTGGGGTGGGAGAGAGGAGAGGAAGAGGAATTGGAATATTTTTGCATTGATTAGTGAGCAGTTTGGAAACAAACAGACCAGGTATCAAGAACTCTGGTTTGGGCTTTATAGGTTAAAAAGTTTAAAGTATTCAAATTATCTGCTAGTTACTGCAAATCTTGACCACAGTCTCTGAAAAAAAAACTATGGTCCATACTTGGAAAAGTGACTGGTCTTAACATGCAGCACATACTCTACCATAGTGACTTTACTCAGAAAGGTATTTAAGTAAAACTTCACTCTCTTCTTAACAATTCCAATCTCTTCTATTAAAGCCATTTTTGTCTGTAATTTCACCATGCTGCTTTTCTGCTTTGAAGTTCCATTTATGAAATGATGAAGTTGCACTCTGGCCCAGGTTCTGGAGGAAAAGAGGTGTTTCCCTAAGTATTCTATAGTGTATTCTATTCACTTATTTAAGTTCCTCTGGAAAACGCTTTATCAACAGATGGAGTTGCTGCATTCATTAGAATAACGGTGCAAAAGCAAAGCTCAAGCTCTGAAATTTGTCTGTAGTCTTGAGTAGCTGCTTCCAGCTGTATTCTCTGACATCTGCTGGAGGGCCTGGAAGGCACAGCTGGAAGTGAACTGCTACCAGAAGTGCAGCCTTCATCACTCCAGCCTCACCAGCAGCTGCAGAGGCTGGGAAACCTTTGCTGTAATTAAACTGCTGCAGCTGTTCTCCAAACCATTTGGCTTTTAATGTTTTGTGTTTCTTTCCTCCTCCTTCCCCATTACAGTTGCCTCTTAGAAGAACCTGTACAATACTAGAGAACTGAGTTGTCCTTTACAGGGAAACTAGCAGGTACTCCTGATCATTTATGTTGCCCTTTCCCAAAGCTGTGCTAGTTCTACAGGCACTCCTGTCCCCCCTCACTGCATTCAAAACTTGGGGATTTATATCGCCTCTGTAACCACTCAAGGTGTGCTGTTATCTCTTATTTGTTACTGGTACGACTGCTTAAAGAACAGTTCCCACACCAGGATCTAGTGAGTGCGTGGTCAGTCATTTACTTCATGTGGAACACTGGGATTGCTCTGTCTTTTAATCAGTTCTCTGCCCCTGTGAGGACATTATCCTCTGATCCTGCAGTATCTTAGATTACTTTAAAAAATCCCTGTCCTTCCCTTATGTGAAGTGCTTTTGAGGATCTACCAAACCAGTCTTGTCAGGTGAGCATTGTGATCTGTTTCTGGCAGTATTACTTTCCTTTCCATAGGGGTTCTCTAAATCGATTCAGCCCATCTAATCCAGATGCTTTGTAAGGGACAAATGACTCGCCTTATGTTCTTTTCTCTTGCCCCTAAAGAGGCATCAATTCAAACAGAAAATGGAAAGGTTACTCTCTTCGTTCTGCCTTTTTTCCTCCTCCCCAGTGCTTTAACACTGTAAAAGCCTTCAGCTTTGCTACCATTCTGCCTGAAGGCATTGTGACACCACCAGCTGAAGTTCTCTAAACTGCTGGCTTGTCAGCTTTCTTTCACTCCCTTGAATGTACATGACCCATAGTCCAAGAAACTCTTGCACTGGGAAAGATGCACTGCCCTATGTTCTGATTGCCTCTCAGCTGCTGTATCACATCATACAGACTTAGGCCAGTACTGTTCACTGAATTGTTGAACCCAAACCTGCACTACAGTCAAGAATTAAAAAAAAAAAAAAAAAATTGCACTCAAGTTCTTGGTTAAGACTATGCAATAAAGCTGCAAAACTTCTTCACTTGTCAAAAGAACAGCAAATTATCTATTCAGCCTAAAGCTTTTTTTCCAAGTATTTGTACAAAAGCTGTTTATTTTCTTTGAACCATCTTGCCATATAATTGTAAATTTATGATCCCCAAGAGGAACAGGCTACTGATACATAGCAGGTTCCTGTTGTATGTGATTTCACCTGTAGATTTTTGCCTGCTGCTGGATTTTTGCCACAGTATTTCAGATTTTTAACCCTGCACTGGTATTGACTATTTATGACCTCCAACGCACTATAGAGCACAACAAGAGTGTCAGAATGTAAACTTGGTTTGCTGCTTTGGTCAGGGAGGTGCCTATTTAGTGAAAATCTTCACCAAAAAAGCATACTACCCCTTAAAAGAGAAACCTCCTCCCTCAGTTCATATTGGAATAAACTGATGAAGGAGTCGTATTTCAGATTTTGCTTGTCTTCCAGTTTGGTTTTGTCATATCAGAACCAAAGATTGTGAAAAGTGAAAAAGTACATTTACATTCCTACTTTACACTTTCAAGCTGTGTGGAATTTATAGTAACGTTAGAATTCCTCTGCAAAAACAGCCAGGGCCTCAATTTTCTTCACAGCTCGCAAATGGGCTTTTCACTTAATGTCAGCTGCAGTGTTATTTTGCAAGTGGCAGCTATTCAAAATAAAATGGCTTGGGTTATTTAACATCTGATTGCTGCTATGACTCATTTCAGCAGCAGAAGAGTTCTTGGACACCGCTTCAGAAACTTGTCCCTGCTGTACGATATTGTAAGAAGGCATATGGATACAAGGTGCTTTCTCAGGGAAGCAGTTGAGGCTGGAACTGGGAAGCTGCCTTACTATGGATGATAATTGAATTAGACATTAGCAGGAAGTAAAAAGTGAGGTAGTGGGCAGTTGTTAATGATCCACAGCCCCTCATTTCGTGGATAAAACAAAGCATTTTCTAAACTCTTTAACTCATGAGGAAGATGGATGGAGTACCTTCCCCAGAATTAAGCGTGAGCAGAGCATGTGACAAAGTTAAGGAAAAATGTCTATTTAACATCAGTCACAGCACAGAACAGTCACAGGACGTGGTGAACAGCTCCATGTGGCAAATCTTTAGCCAGCCTTTATCTTTGCTCTCCACTCCGTTCCAGAACGCCGATTGCCGAGGACGCGGGGCAGCAGTTCAGCGCATAAGCGCCGGTGTACGCCGGGGAGGACTCTCACATCCCCGCCGCTGAGGTCGGCCAAGGGCAGCGCTCGGGTGATTCTCGCCCTGGCAGGGCGGGGTTATTTCATCTGACGACGACACACACAGAATAACACACAGTCCTTCCTCGCACACGGTCCTTTCCCCACCACCGGGGCCGACGATGCCGCGCACAACCAGCCCAAAGCAGCAGCCCCACCGTCCCAGCGCGGCCGCGGCCCCTTTAAGAGCTGCCGCCCGCCCCTCCGCGCGCCTCTTCCCGCTGCGCTCATTGGCCGCCCGGGACGCCGCTCCCCACCAGTTCCTGTTTCGGCCACCTTACCTTGTTGACGCCAGTCTCTGCCTCCCTGCCCTCTGATTGGTCCGCGCCGCCAATGTTTGTGGCGGCGATTGGCCGGCGCCCGCTTCGCTCCGCCCAGTTGAGGGCGAGCGACGCCCTCTCCGGCCTGGCCCTTGTTGATTGGCCGCGAGGGCTGGCCCCGCGCGCGGCGATTGGCTGCGGCCAGAACAGCAGGGTGGGCTGCGCGGGCGNCGCAGTGCAGAGCGCGGGCGGCCCTTGGCGGTGCGGCCCCCCGGGCGGTCGTGGCTGGGTGGCGGTGCCCGGGCTCTCTCCCCTGGAGCTGTGCGGCTGCAGGGGCTGCCCGTGCCGGCGCTGCCGTGAGGTACGGTCGCGGCGAGCGGCGGCGGAGGTTTGGAGTGCGGCGTGTATGGACCGCTCTGCGCGCTCGGCGCTGGGAGACAATTGAGCGTGAGGCGCCCTTCGGGGAGTTTGCTTGGGTGGCGGCGAGAGGTGGGCGCTGCGCCCCAGCCGAGCATCTCCCGGCGGGGTCCGGGATGCGGGGTGTCCTGGGCCGTGTGCCCGTGTGGAGGGACAGCGGGAAGCTGGCCCACTTCAGAGGATGATGTGCTTTTTTTACCTAGAATCCTGTCCCTCGTAGCTAACGTTTCTCGTCGAGCGTGTTATAAGCTTGGCCTCCTAAGGAAGCCTGATGGATGTGTCTGTTCCTTCTCTGCCGGCTAATTTTAGCTCTCTGGCCAATTTCAGTCAAATTTGCCAGCAGCAGAGGCTTTAAAGAGTTGGAAGGCTTCTGTTTCATGGAGATCAGCAGTGACAAACGCAGCAGTGTTTATAACTCACAGTCACTGCTCACGCTGAGGGCAGGGCACTAAGGTGCAGCTCCCTGTGACAGCACAAACGAACTGAGTCCATTGACACAGCTACCGTGAGGTACAGCTGTGGCACATGGTGCCCGTTGTCCAGGGAGGGCTGTAGGAAAAAACTGGAAGTAAGGCAAAGAAAAAGGGAATAGCGATGCATTGAATTTCTGTCCATAAGTACAACAATCACAAAACTGTATTTTTGCTTGTCACGTAATAGCTTGGACTTCTATTAGACTTCATTTAGACGTGCAGTTATTAAGTACTTCTAGCAGAGATTATGATGGCACAGTTAAGCATCCAGAAGTCAGGTAATGGAGCAGCTTGTTTTAGAGGCATGGTTTTAGCTTTACTTTTAATATATGAGTCACTGGGACCATCTTATTGATATGATTGTGTTACGTAGCTCTTTAACCAACTGCAGACCCTTGTTTGTTGCTCATGAGCTGTGTGTAGTAATCAGACAAATGTTAAGGAAGAAACTTCCTACGAGTAAATGCTTATTATTATAAAGGTTTAGAACTTTTCATTTTTGATTTTCAGTTAGTGCCGTCACAATAACTCATAGGTACATTTTGGGGTTAAATGCACTTGACAACTGAAAATTGCTTTGCCACTGAATGGGAAATAAGCTTAGAAAAAAGTCTGTGTAATGAGCATGATTTTTAAGGTGCTTGTATTCAAAATATCACGTCAGGAATGTGAAGCAGTACAAGAACATTGCAAATTTTGAAGTGTTTGGAAATTACTTATTCCCTTAGAGACTTACTTATTCCCTTAGGTTATGGATACACAGGAAGAATTTAACGGAGTAGATGAAAAATGGTGGTGGATCCTGGAGGAGTCTGACAGCTGCAAAGAGATAATTAGGATGTAAGTTTTTGATAGTGGCTTTGCTGCTTTGATGCCTGGTGTTTCCAGTAGTGTTCTGAGGAGCTGGCCAGGGACAGACTGAAGTGACTGTCACTCGAGTGGCCCTGTGGCATGTGCCTGGCCCACACCTGCTGTGTGCATTGTGGACTCCTGTTTGTAGCTGAAGTTCAGCTCTATTCTGGAGTGTGAAAGACATCTTGGGAAGAAGAAGGCAAAGGTGCTGTGAATATGTTCTGCTGGCACTGCTGGCTGAGTTGCTCCGGCTGTTTTTCACCTCAGCTCTTCTTAGGTGAGTGTAGGGGATGCGCCTGACTCTTTTTAGGCAGCGGAGTTACAGAGGTACTATTTTGAGCATCATTTGGTTGTTGATGGTTTCTCCCCACGTGCTGAAGTTGTAAGAACACCTCTGGCTTCCACATATTGAAGTATAATGAGTTAGGCTACAGAGAGGTTGGGGATGGTGCATTCCAAATACTTAAGCAAATTATTTTAATTTGAAAAATGCCTTTATACAAAGTGTGTGACATTGTAACCAGTCATGTCCCACTTGGATCTGAATCAATACAATGTATGAGTTGAAGCTGGATGCTGTAGAAAGAAACAGACATGTGAAGAAGTCAAGGGCTGGGACATGCTGGACATGACAAGAGCTATTCTCTGGCTTAATTTTTGTACAGTAGTGCTTTTTAAGGTCTTGCAAATAACTCTGTAAGTGACATCTGGCTGGGGGAAGGTATACGAAGCATAGCATTTGATATGAAGGGTTTCCCATTGAATCATGGTTGGTTGCGTCACGAGAACTTGGGAAAAATACCACAGAGTCAGTGCCACTTTGAAGGACAGTGATACCTTTCAAAATAGGAAGACATGTTCCTGAGGGATTTAATTTGATTAAAGGAATCACAAACACAAGTGAGATAAAGGATTATAAAATAACTGGCAATACTGTGGATGGACAGTCCATCAGGCTGGAGGCAAGTACACTTCTTCAGAACCCTGAGATTTATAACTGGAGTTGTTATAAGAAGATCAGGAACGTTAAAGCTGTTAGATGGTATGCGTGCACACATTTACACATCCATTTTCATTGAAAAACCTGGGTTGTATGCACAGCTTCACTGGCATTTTTATCAGGGACATGGCTCAGTAGTGTTAGTTAATTGAAAACTGTCTCATCTGAAACTCTGGGCTGTGATATGTATTAATTTTAGTTGGGGGGGAGTGTTCAAGCAGCGTTCAAGTTATTTCAGATTACAGTAAAAAGTACAAAGACAAAACAAAGCACTTAGAGTAAGAGGTTCTGCTGTGTGCACAAGATTGACAAATTGTATGTAAACTGGGTTTGTTTCCTGTATGAAAAGCTATGGCTGTAGTCCTCTAAGGTGAATGAGTTACTTTTGCAACCATGACTTACTATAGCAGTCTCTTACATCAGCCACACTGGGTGCCATTGTGATTCAGATAAGAAGAAAGTACTAGGCTGCTAACAATGTTTCATGCTTCCTGGTAACTAGTGCTTTTCTCAGTTACCTGAACTTCTGTCAGGTTAGCTGACCAATGTGAAAACCATGCATTGCAATCAGCTCCATCTAAAAGCACATCTCAGTCACGCTGGTATTCTTATACCTGAATGGGTTCTTTGTGGTCCCTCCCTCGTGAGGCTGGAATGATCCAAGTATGGAGCTATTAACTTTTAGGTCTAAATCCGGGTTCCTCAGAACCTATGATCCATTTCTCCAGCTTTTGGTGTGGTGGGCAGTGCTTATAGAAAACATTGTCCATTAGCCTGCTGACACACTTGATAGCAGTGTAAGGGTTTTATGGAGAGGAGAGAGCCTAAAGATTTGTTTATTCTTCAGGTAACTGAAGTTTAACTGAAAATAATACTGTCCATTCGGGGTATCTGCCTGCATCTGTGGTCTGTAATGTGGTTGGCTTCAGGGACACTTAATTCAAAGCCTTCAACCTTTGAAGTTGGACTCTGCTTTGCTTTCATGCACCAGTGAAGCTGTTAGCTAGAAATTGAATGCAGGTCTTGTACAAAGCTTCATGCTACATCTCTTTCTGCTCATTTACTCCAGTAGTAAAATGGTGCTCCAAAGCAGCAACAAGGAACGTAATCTTTTCACTATTGGAGTATCCCTAATATTCAGAGATGCTTTAAATCAGAAATGTTTAAATATTATGCATCTATAGCTTAAATCCCTCCTTTTTCCGGGTAAGTCTCTCACCTGCTGGAAATTCTGGGACTTCCTGTGTAATTGGAGAAGCTTAACTAGTTTTGGCATGATCTTGGGTCATAATTTCACAAATATTAAGCCAGCACTGCCGCCATGAGAATCTTGTTTCAGTGTACTTATTTGGCAGTGTGGAGTGTCTCTGTGATCCTTTTGCAAAGTAAATTTGAAGTAGTGCTCTCATTTGGCCTCCTGGGTGAGGAGTGCCAGTGAACCAGGGGAGAGGCTACATCTCTCAGTGTAATTTTGAAGGAGTGGGGACAGTAGGGGAAGGTAACCACCTCAAGGATTTTTCCCATTATTGCTGTGAGAAATGGGCTGACAGGAATTTCGTGCAGATCAACAAGGGCAAAATCCTGCACTTGGGAAAGAACAAATCAGTCCACCAATATATAGTGGGGGCTGTGCATCTGGAAAGCACCTTGGCAGAAAAGGACCTGGTGGACACCCAGCTGAACATGAACCACCAAAGTGTCCTTGTGGCAAAGGTAGCACATGGGCACCATGTGATACAGGAGTGTCAGCCAGCTGAGGGAGGTGATCCTTCCATCGCCCTTTGACACTGGTGAGGCCACTCCTGGTGTCTTGGGTTGAGCTTCAGGTTCCCCAGTACAAGAAAGACAGGGATGTTCCATAGAGGGCCCATTGAAAGGCCAAAAAGACACTTCAGGTACAAGAGCATCTCTTGTCTTGAGAGGCCAAGGCAGCTGTGATTGTTCAGCCTGGAGAAGAGAATGCTCAGGGAGAATCCCGCCTGTAAATTGTCTCAAGCGGCTTTACAGTCCTTCTTACTTTGTGGGTTTTTTCCTTTTATTCTGGGCAAAAATGGGAAGACCCTGTGTTTCCTAGAGTGGAAATATTAACTGTGTGAGCTATCCCTTGCTAAGGAATTCAATGGAGTTCCCCCACTCCTAGTTTCACTTTACAGTCTTTTTGCCAAGTCAATCTTAGGTGGCAATAGAGAGGTGATTTCACATAGTTATAGAAGAAGAAAATAGAGTAGAGGTAAGGCATTTTCATTTTATGGAATGATTTTTTAATGAAGTAAAACTTGCAGGATCATGGTAGCAGTCTGTCCCCTTTATCCATTCCTTTCACACCTGTGCAAAGTAGTAACTTGGAAATCTGGTTTTAGTTTCTTCTCCATTGTCAGGGGTGCCTTAAGTGTGATCAGATGTTTACTGTTATTTGATACTTGTCTGGTGTTAGATATTTATTTACTATTAGATATCTGTGTGTTGTTAGCTATTTTTGTCTTAGCATTTTAAAATGTTTATTATTGTTAATTGTTTCCTATTGTTAGATGCTTATCTGTTATTGAATACCTATTATTAGTAGACATTTATTTATTTATTTAGATAATTTGATAAATTTCTACTGTAGTCTTATTTGCTTTTCCTAGTGCGTTCAGAACTACCTATTCACCCCAGATAGCTCATGTACAGTAATTCTCCTAAGCTAAATAAGTAGTTCCTAAAGTGGTGGAATCATCGAATTCAGGTTTTCTATGGATTTGCACCTAGTAGTTGCATTTTCTTATGTCTAACGTGCACTGATTTTGATTTTAAATTTCTTCTTTGAAAGTGTGTTAACAAGTATGCTTGCTTTCTCTGGTCATCTGGGCTCAGATAACTTTACATTGGACCTCTCTGTTAAATATAATTAAAATAATGTGCAGCTTTATCCCTGCCAGTATTACTCAAAACTGTCAAACATCCAGATTACAAGATGAGTCCTTTATTCCTGGAACTGAAGTAATTGCCCAGTGCACTCACTTCATGGATCCCAGAAAAAAAAACTCTGAAAAGCAAAAGTGTAACTGCATTGAGGTTGTGAAGGAGAATGAGCTGCCTTCTGTCCCCTAAAACCTTTTGTGAGGAGGTTTTCTGCCTGTAAAATATATGTTGCAAAGTTGTGGAGGTTTTCTTTGGTTTTCTTGGGTTTGGGGGCAGATGTGTGTGTGTGTACATGTTTTTGAAAGCTCATTGAAGTGTAATTAGTTTGTTTGATGAGCTTATACATTAAAACTGAAATTTTGTTTTATGGTACATTCTACCTCAGCCATTTTTGCATCTGGCCCCATTAAGTCTCCTAGGGAAATCCCTTAGCTCTGGAAGTGTTTGTAACAGAATCTCAGGATTGATCTCTCCTGCATGTTGTAGTGGAACTTTGTAGCGCAGGCCCATAGAATATTGCTTCCTATATTAATGAACCTTTGATGAGTTCTTAGTTTCTGTCAGACTTCTCAAACCCCAAGCCTATAAAATATTTAAGGACTTGTCTGTGTAATCCTTTTTACTGAATGACTCACATCTGCGAAGATGAATTAAAAAATTTGACACATAAACTCTCTGGATGCCTTGAACATTTCGGTTCTAGGATATTTTGCACTGCTTGTTAGGGTCCCCAGGAGAGAGCAGCAAAGCAGTTTGGCAAGTGTCAGAAAATGCCTTGATACCTCCTTGGGACCGTATGTGGTTTTATAAACAGACTATGTGAGGATCCTTTGTAGATGCAGAACAAAAAGAGCACAGCTTAAAACCAAAGCAGTGAAGCAAAGAATACTGCTCTGACTAGATTATTTTAGCCAAAATTAATGTTGTAATTCTAAATTGGTTATCACCCTGTGTGAGGAGATACTGCTCTTTGGATTGAGATTTCATTTGTAGATAAGGCCACATGAGAAAGCAGAACTGGACTAGCTCTCGCTGGAACAGGTTGCCCAGGGAAGCTGCAGATTCCCTGTCCCTGGAAGTGTTTAAGGCCAGGCTGGATGAGGTTCTGAGCAAAGTAGTCTAGTGGGAGGTGTCCCTGCCCATGGCAGGGGGGTTGGAATGAGACAGTTTTTAAGGTTTCTTCCAACCCAAACCATTTTGTGATTCTCTGACTTACAGCTTCTACATTTGTCCAGTCAGTCTTCGGTGTTTCAAATACAGCTTTCATATATGGATGGATTCCCAAATCACAGTATTTGGAGACCATGATGACTTTCAGGGAAAGAATCGCTTGTTCTTTAGGCAGCAGGTTGCTGCAAGTCTGGGCTCACCACCAGCTCTTCTTGCACAGGAGTGGGTGGAGAGCACTCTCAGCCTGGTGCAGGCAATCTTTGCCATCTGATACAGGTAACCTAACCCTAACCCACACAGAGGTGATGACCTGTGTCAGGAGGAACTTGCCTGCAATTCACTTTGTATCCACTTAGCTTTCACCATCAAAACACACTTGTGGCTCCTTTGTCAAGTGCAGCACAATTAGATGTCTGTCTTCCCTTTGAAAACCATTTTCTGTTTTGAAGTGTCCCACGGATCATTGGGCGTTGGAAGCCAGGGGGATGAACGCTGTCTTGCAACATAGAGACGTTTCTCACACTTCCTCACTTCCTTAGTGAAATTGGTATGTGGTAACTTGTGAATCTCAGCACAATACACGGAGAACAGGGGATCAGGAGGATTTCTCTGGTCATTGTTTTTTTATTTCCTAAAGAAAAGAGTGATGTTCCCCTTATTTTGACTTAAAGTAGCTGAAGACATGCTTTAGATGAGAGCTCGGTGCTTTGTGATTCTGGCTTGTGCACTGGTTGCATAATTACAGCTCTTTAGCTCCCAAATGCCTGCTTCCCTCCCACTAGACTACCACAGGAGAGAGTTCCCGTAGGCATCTTCCTTTCCTTGCACTGTGTGCACTTCAGTTTGTTTGCAGTACCAAGATCATCTGCACAACGTGTGAGGGTGGCAGCAGCTCTCATCTGGGTGCAAAATGTCCAGAGTTACCTCTCCTTAAACGTTTTGCAGTAAGAGACTTGGTTCTGTGGATATGAGTTCTCTCTCTGCCCCTCCTCTAAGGTCTAAAAAGAAATAATACTGTACTTATGTAGACTTGGGAGGGAACAACAGTAGACAAAGAAGAATAAATATGAGAGGTGGATCTTCACATGATTAACAGGGAAGTTTCTTTTTTTCTTAAGTTTTCTTAAGCACATCTGGTCAGGATTTCTCAGAATGACCCTGGACCTATACTGTCCTGAAACTGCATGTTACTAAATGGTCAGAGCAATTGCCCTTGATATTTTGAAAATTACAAATGAAAACAAAACTAATGTAGATATGAAGGAATATTGCTTGAGTAATTACCCTTTCTCTTCCTCCAATGCTATTACAAAAAAAAAAACCCCAACCTTTTCTTTCTAGTTCTCTTGCATGTTCTTATATAAGAGCCTTACTAAACTTCATTGCTTTAAGTCAGCAGGAGGAAAAACGCTAATGTATTTGAATTTAGATAATACAAACGAAAGAGGCAGAGTAAAAATGTCAAAAAGCAGTGAAGTTTTCCTTTTATCTGTTATTTGCAAGCACCTTAAAAAAAAAAAGACTGATAGATTTTTTTTTTTTCCTCCTATCAGGAAAAATAGCCTTTTTCATTTTCCTATATGATAGTCTGACCAGGTTGCTTTGAGAGGCCACAGCATTTAATACACACAGGTAACATTCACAAAGGTAAGCTTTGTGAGTTACGTTTCCTGCAGTCATTTTATTAAGTAAATACAAAATTAGGATAGAACCGTTCCAAGGGGGAATAAAGAAAGGGCAGTAAATTGTGTCTCTTAATCTTAAGGGCACCTTGCTTCTCATTAAAAGCTTGGATTAAGCCCCTGATTAAAGCTAGCCTTGTTTGAAAACATTCATGGAAGATTGGACAAGTGAGCTCCAGCAGTTGCTTGGATGAAGAAGACACTTCCTCAGGAAAAAAGCATTTGAGTAGTTCTTCTGTATGCCTTGGAATTGATCTTAGCTTTACATTAAGGCTAACTGCATAAGGTGTACAAAACCAGTAAGAACTGTGAGACTGCAGCAGTGTAACAGCATAAGCTTGTTGAAAGATATTAAGAGAAGAGAGATTTTGACTGCTGGTAGGTTTGCAGAATATGTGTAGTTGCATGTAAAAAAGATTCTTTCTGCCTGATGCAGAAGAATGGAATGGCTTTACTAATTCGAGGAAAATTGTCTTGTACAGCCAAAGATAACAGATTGGAATAATTATTTTCTTTTTAAAATTAATATTAAGTTTGGAATCAATTCCTAAATAAGGAGTGAAAAAATAATGCGAAATAAAATAATCTAAATTAACTTTTTCTTATATTTGCTGAGTGCATGTTTTGAAGAAGAGATTTCATAAAACTTGCTGAATAATACCTCAAAGTTGGGTGGTAGGCAAGATGTTTAAATAAATTGGTTTTAAGTTTTATACCCTATGTTTCAGAACTATAGAAGAGATTAAATGATGTTAAGCTTAAATCTTCAGAACACAAAGTATCCTTTAATTTCTGAGGATGACATTGCATTTAAATTAAAATCAGTATTTTAGGTTGACATTGTGAAAGCTGTTAACTACATAAAGCTTGAGGGAAGCTTGGTACTAAATAAATGTAAATGATGAGTTGCTGCTTCTTATTCTGTTTTAAGAATTTGGATTTTGCTACATTTTCTCTGTAGACAACATTCAGCTGAGTTAAGTGAGCATATTTCATGAGTGAACTTAAAATACATTTGTCACTGAGCTTATGAGGCAAATACATGTCTTCTGCTTTAGAGAATCGGGGAAAGGATCTTGCCATGAGTAAGATGTGGAAGAAGTAAAGGGAAACCCACTGTCAAAGCTCTGGTCATGCAACAGCTGAGGGGGAGAAATGGAGACAGTGTAAACTTTCATCAGCCCTCAGAAATCTCCACCTAGGCAGTATTTTTAATATCTCTTTAATTCATAAAGCCTGTATTTTCAGCAGCCCTTAAGAAAAGCTCCTCCCTGGTATTGCCAGCTTGAGCTGTTTTGTGGAGTATCAAGTAAAATGCAAAGGTTTCTGTCCTTACAGAATAAGAACAGGAAAAAACAACTTCAGTTCACCGTGTTTCTCAGGGTACAATCTATCAGTAGAAAGCCCAAAGTTTTACACAAGTGTTGTTTAACAAATTTAACCACCTCTTTTCAGTGGAGCCCGAAATAAACTAATTGGTTAACTAGATAGTGTACAGCCTTGCTTTTTCCTGTTGGGACCACAAAAGTGGGAGCATGGATTGAGTGGTAGACTGATACACTTCACCTGAAGTAATTCTGCAGTAAAATGGAATTAGGGTAACAGGCACGGCATTCCTGTGTCATGTCTCCTATATGAAATGGGCTGCAGATCCCAGCGGAACTGAAGCATATCAAATACAGACTTTAAGTTTACATTTGTGAAGCTTGTATACTCAGTGTGGCAGCAAATGGCTTGAAATATGCAGGGAACAGCATCACTTGCAAGAAGCTTACTGACATCATTTTAAAAAAAGGGCAGAGGAGGAAGAAAGAAGTGGGGTCTTTGACATGCAGTAAAGACTTTGTATTCTTTTTCAGGATCAAAAAAGGGTTAGAAACTGTATTAATAAATTACAGCACAAATTTTCACTAAGGACTTGTCTATCTGTCTTCCAGAATGCTATATACAATGAATTGCTGAGTCATTTCGGCATCTGCTCAGCATGAAGAAATAAGGCAATTGGAATATTGTGGTTATCATGACTTTGGGAGATAGGGATGGCTGCTGTTAAGAAAAAGAACTTTGCTGAGTGGACACAGAAGAAGCCAAAATATATGGAGAGCACATGTCAGGAGGGAGAAGTAGGTGCTCTGACTTAGGGCAGAGGGAAGATGGGGTTGTGAGTGTGTTCTGGACTGTGCAGCTGGGGTCAGAACAGCTGTGTCTCTTCTGGGGAGGGGGATTTGTGGGTGGGTGCTTTTTTACACCCTTTCCTTCACACAGTTGTGCTTTATCTGTAGCCCTGCATGATAGCTGGCCATCTAGATCCACATTAATGCTTTCTATGTTAAATACACTGCAATACAGAAATAGTCCTTTGGTTCTCATGCTGTATAAATTCACAAGGTTAAAAAAATATGGTTGGTGCATACATCAGTCTTTCAAAAATGCCAAGTTCACCAAAACTAAGACCTCTTTTATCCTTTTGCTCTGATTTCCAGCATATTTGCTATGGTTTCATAATGCCCAATAACAGACACATAAGCTCAGTCTTTATAGGTAGTGCAGAAATCAAGAAACAGGGTGTGACTGCCACACGATAGAATCCAGCATCTTCCTTTTACTAAGCATGTTTGAGAGCTTTGCTTTACCAGAACTATGCCCATGTGCTCACATCCTCACTAAACAGAAACATTACTGTACACACTAAATTAAATTACTTCTTTGCCCCCTTGAGTAGTTATTTCACCTGCTATACGAAGTGCTGCCTCAGTGATAGATACGTAAGTGTAGTGTCACCAGGTGGCTGCTCTACTTCTGTCTCTGCTGGTAGCCTTAATGGATACGGATTCTTCTGGGGTGCTTTGGCGCACTGGAAGCTCTGCTTCAAGGAGGTGTGCTGGCTTCAGTCACTCCATGTACACCTGAACATCTCTCTGGTTGGCAACAGTGTCCAAGATGGCTGGGCTCTAACCAGTTTTGTTCTTTTTTTTTTTATAATCAGAATCACTCATCTGCTAAAGTCTCCCAGTTAACCCCTTCAGCATCACCTGGTACAGTGAATGCAGCTAGAATCAGTGAGTAAGTACTACTGACCATCACCAGCTGTATGCAGGAGGGATAAGTTATAGATGCCTTGGGTGGGAAACTGGCTTTCCTGGCTTTCAGAGTTGTGAGTTTTTACTAACTCGGACAACCTGGGATAACAACTGGATTACTCTTACTACATATAAACTCAAATAAATTTGTTGGTGAAGTAAGCTAACTGGAGTCAAAGGAGAAGAAATCTTGTTTTTAAGATGAGATAGCACTTCCATGCACACTCTTAAAAATTGTGCTGAAGTTGCACCACTGCTTTCTCCCACAGTAAAAGACTATTAACTCTGTCAGGTGTTTTCATAATTTATGCAGAGGGTGGTCAGTGAGCATGGAGAAAGCGAAGTCTGTGGAGGGATAGAAATAGAAAGTGATGTGCTCCCATTACTGGGCTGGAGAGGGCTGTGGTGGCCGTGTTTAGGTAGGCTGTGTGTAACACCCTGTGAGGCCATGGAATGCTATAACTCATCTCAGAGAGGATTGTGGCCAGTTTTGTGATGGTGTAAACACGGTCGTGTAGGTGGGGTTGAATTATGTTCCTGAAATCGTCAGGCACTTTGAGTTCCCTGAGTTGGATCTATTCATAGGTTGTTTCTTGTTTGGTTTATTTTATGGTTTGCCAACATCTTCCAAGTCTTCCCTGGAACAGAGGAAGTTCTTCAAGATTAGAGTGGTAAACAGCACTAGCCCTAATGTTTCTCTTCCTCTGTACTGAATGCACTATATTCAATTAACTTCTAGAGTATAAAGGCTGAAAAGCAGTATCTGAATTCAGTTCTGGTACAATACAGATTATTTCTGTTAGTTTGGCACACACAGACACACAGGTGTGTGCACAGAGCACCTTGTGAACTGTATGTTTCAGTGCTTTGAGAGCCCCATAGGGGTCTGGCCTTCTGGTTTGTAAGGATATAGTTTTGGGGATTTGCTTTTGATGTCAGTGCCAGTAGTGGTAGGCTCAATTTACATTAAGAACTGCTCTGTGTTTAAAGTTATATTATAAACCACCTCCACTTCTTTACAGTCCAAACAAACAGACAAAAAATACCCTAAAGCCAACGAGCTTTCCAGGAGGAACCAGGGAAAGGTGAAGCCACAAGGAGTTTTGAGGGCCCATGGGAAGAGTTGCAATAACAAGTTGGTTGGTGAGAGAGTGAATGGAACTGTCAAAGTAAATACAGAGCTCAGACATATCAAAAACCAGATCTATCTTTTCCTTTTGTCATCTACAGTTTACTTATGTCACTTGCTGTCTAAAATTCATTTCTCTGGTTCTGTGTGGTTCAACCATCATTGACTTAATCTCATCTTTTGTGTATTTTTATAATGTTTTTGTTTGTCTAAATACCGGCTACCAATCTGTTCAAGATGAGGACAAGTTAGGTGCAATTTGTTAGGCTGTTATGTATAACTTCATTTCATAACTTTAATTTTAACTGAATTTTACATAGAGGTGTCATTTTGGGTCATTTTAATCTGTGCAGTAATTTAATAGCAAGTAAGCTTTGTAATCTGCTGCCTTAAGAGCACTCTGAATTTGTAGTTAATGAAATGTCCTCATTCTAGCTTGTTTTTCGTTTAGCATTCATGCTTTATTTCAAACTGGGAATTGAGTGCAGATTCAGTGAGGAAGGAATGGTAAGAGAGAATTCAGCTGTTCCTCCTCCCATTTGAAAAGCAGTCGTGTACTCTTCTCTTGTTTGCTTAAAGTGGTTGGGATTGTAATAGTTTTTATATTTAAAGTAATCGAGGAAATGGAAACCAGTTCACTACTGACAGGTTTTGCAAAACATCCTGATAGGTAGTGTGCTTAATTTTTAATGTCATAGAATCAACTGCTCTGAGTCAAGGGGATGGACTCGTGCCTGCACTGTAGAAGGGCCCCGTCCTCATGGTCCAAGGCAAAGCCGTGTAAATGTCGTGGCCTAAGAGATCAGAAAAGTCCAGGAGTTGTTAATTCCTTCCATGATTTTTCCTCAGGCTCTCTTCTCCGAAACCATGCCAGAGATGACAGAGAATGAGACACCAAGTAAGAGGCAGCATCGGTGAGTTTCTGTGAGAAAATGACTGTTTTGTAGGTCTGTGGTCTGCGGTGCATGTTACAGTTTGGAAGAGTCTATCTAAAAGTTTGGCAGTAAGGGTATGGATGAGAAGTTCCACGTGTTCATACAGAATGACTAGGTTGGAAGAGACCTCCAAGATCATAGAGTTCATCGGGGTTGATCCGAAAGTTTCTTTCTTGCCCTGTCTATGCCAAACTATTTGTTAAAAATGTATCTACCAGGGTCACTTAGGCAAAAGAAAATCTTTAATTACTTCACTGACTATTCTGATGTGTGTAAAACTGTCGCTGCCTTGGTTAGAGCGCAGCCTCTATTTTTGTGGAGGTTCTTTGTAGATATTGGGGGGTAACTATAGTAATTTTCACAGGGTAATTTAGATCTCTTCCTCAACTCCCAGTGGAATCTGGATCTTACATCTCAAATCTCTGCTGGAACTCAAAGTACACCTTGAGATTGTACAGCAACGCTATGACCAAAATTTGTGACAAAGTGACTCAGCACTCGCTAGAACTTTTCCAGAGCTTTGTGCCTTTGTAGTAACATGGGTGATCTAATGCCTGATTGGTGGGGGAGTTCTTCAGTCCTTAGTTAAATGCAGCATTCATCTTATGCTAGGTAACAATGTAGGATATGATTTATGATCAAGAAAAGCTCAGAGAGAATACTGATTTGTCCTACAGAAACTTTTTCAGTCTTTGCAGATTTTGCAACTTTCTTACCTGACTAATAGAGTATTTTGTGTTCTGTAATGGCAGAACAGGGCAGCTGGGTCTCTCCAGTCCTTATATTCTTGCGCATATTTAGTATTAATGATCATCTTTAAGCATTATTTCTTAGCAGATGCCTCTGGGTCTGACCTGTAACATTAACATTTCTGTCTCCTAATCCTTGTCTGAGTTACTCCAGGTGCATGCTATCTTTAGTGAGTTACCAGAAATAAGTATCAGCTCAAAACATAAAGGATATACTGTGCCTCATAGTAATCACACCTCTTCCACATGTATCATGCATTCTTACCTCAGATTCCTTGTTACATGTTGAATGTTCTGTAACAGTCAAAAAGGACAGTGGAAGGTACTACTCTGCTTTTTGCATATACCCTAGCAGACATCTAGACTGAGAGTGTGCTGCTGGACAGAAGTTTTTTGAAATTGTCTTTTTTGGGGGGGATTTTGCTTTTTCCAGAAAACACATGCTTTGCTTTACTGTACTTCTTGGAAGTATTTGTCTCAGTGTATGTGTATAGTACATCTTATTTATATATTTGAAATTTATTGACTGCCAGTAAAGCAGCTTGGGGCATTGGACAATGATTGTTGCCATCAGTCCAGTAGTCCCAGGTGAACATCTGAAACCAAACACAACCCTCACATGCCCAAATCACACCTGATCAGAATTTTGAGACAGTAAAGAACAGCAGCTGCAGAGGATCGGTATTTTTGGTTTCTCTCACAAAGGAAGCCTCTTTGACACCAGAAGCTATGATGTTTGAGCACAGTGTAGCTGGAAAATCAACTTGCATGGTAAAGTTTTCTCCTGTTGCAGTGATCCAGTGAATGTAAAAGCAACACTTCAAACAAATGAAATGTTTGAACAATACACAAAATACTCTATTAGTCAGGTAACTGTCTTGTTCCTCAGAAACAAAACTTTTTTTTTTTAATCTTTGGCCTTTTTGAACACTGCATGGTGTAACAGGAACATAAAACCCCAGCTTTCCACTGTAAATATGTACCAATCATCAAGTGGAATATTACACTCTGCCTTGTTATATTGCAACTGATTTAAATCTGAACATGAATGAGTTTTTGTTGGAAACTGTTTAATACCAATGTCTAAGAACATCTGATTGTGACTCCTGCTGTTCTAGTTCACAGAGCAGACTATAATTAGTATTTTTAGCTGTAATAGAAATAATAAAAGAAATATTTGTTTGTATGCAGATCTTTAATCTTCAGTTTCACATGAGCCTTTTCCCTTTTTTTTCTGTTTCACAGAAAGAAAAACCGGGAGACACACAATGCAGGTAGGAACATCATGCTTTGCTGTTTGGTCTGGAAATAAGCACGGATACTTTGGAGTAGTAAAACATACTTTACATGGAGAAGGTTCCTCCATAGGAGTTTAGTACACTGAAAAAGCTTCACCCTATCAAACATCTGTGTCCTTGCAAAAAATATCTGTGCAGATTGTTTCTAGTTTGCTGTTTTCCACAGTACAAAGTTGAGCACCATGCCCCTGCCTTTCCAAAGCTAGTAAATTAAGAAGTAAACAATTTTAGTTGTGTTCAATTCCTTAGGAAAACAACTGCACAGGCATTCACATGCAACTTATATCCACCTCTGTCAAAACAGAGACAAGTGTCCTACCTCAAAGCTTTAGAGGCTCCCTGGATTAGAAGTATTCCTCTAGCCTATTCCTAAGGCATCCAGTTGGATGTTGACACCCCAGAAATTCTGTGCAAGTGTTGGCTGTATGTTGCAGGAGTCGCATTTCTTGGGCAGCACCCAGTCAGTGTCTAGTGCCAATGGCAGCTTCTACAAGTAGGAACAGAAAGATGGACTGGGGAAGAGTCTGGCAGGCTTTGGCCTGGTTTATCCTAAGAAATTGATTACACTTCTTCTTTTATGGAACAGCAGTATCACGTGGTCTTCACAAAGTCAGCTGGAAAAACCACTGAGCACTTTCCATGTGAAGCCTGTGCAGTGTTGTGCTTGTTGAGTGTGTGCAGGGTGTGGCCAGTTTCTTAAGAATTGAGAAGAATCAGGCAACAGTCTTATCAAATTTACTTCTAAGATTGCTGGCCTCATTGGAATTCCCAGTTCCTGTTTCACTTGTTGATAGCTTTCCAAAATCTTGATCACCTGGACTGAACTCTGCGGTATGTGGGGACCAGCTCCTTCCAAGCCTATACTTTCTTAGTCATTAATATCTGGAAAAGCTGAGGAGAGTGTTGCAAATATTACCGAAACAGAAGAGTGGCACTTCACAAACAGTGTGATACCTGTATGTATTAGTAAGGTATGTAAAGATTAAGTCCCAGTCCCCTGTGTTTTAATTTTTACAGCGGTGCTGTAATTTATATGGTAAATTTCTTGCATAAGAAACTTGGTGTCTTGCTGTGTTTAGTGTATTTAGGCCTGTCTGTCAATGCCAGCAGTCTCTCCTGAAATACAAAAAAAAATTCAAGTAAGGTAAATTGAAGTGACAGGCTACTGAAATAAGACTGTTTAAATTAAATTAGCAAATCTTTTGTAAAGGAGCAAAATGAAATGCACTCACCTGCAGGTCACGGTTTGTTTCTGTGTGCCACCAAAAGCAGAGCAACTGCACAAATCAAAAGGTTTATTCAGTACCATGAATGAACAACGCAATAGTTTGAGTCCTGACAAAGCCATGACAGAACTTTTTCCTTTTTTTTTTTTTGAAAAAAGACATCTAATAGTTTTATGTTTACATAGAACTTGAGAATATTTCATTAAAAAAAAATAGCTACATGAGAGTTAACTGTATTTGAAAGAGGCTAACTGTGGTGGATGGAAAACAAAGATACTGTGTAAAAAAACATGCCCAGAGGTATTTACACTCCTAGACTTATGGTGTAGACACTTTCTGCCAGTATTCAGACCTATTGAAGAGGTCAATGGTATCACTAGAAGATTATAAATGAAGCATTTTCTGACTTTCTCCAAAACAGGTGATTCACTGGAACTACTCTCCATTCAGTATTTTCTTTACTCGCAGTCAGTTAGACCTTATGGAACAGTTAAACCTTTGGGCACAAAAAAGAGTAATTGGTAGTCCATATACCTAGAGCTTCAGCTATGTTCAGTGTTGGCTGCTCTGTTAATATAAATGTAAAATTAAGCCTGAAGACTGATAAAATCTACATTATTTCTCTTTTGGTGATATATTTGACATTAGAATTTGAGAGACATGAGTTTGCTTCCCAAATCTGAAATGGATTCTTTCCATAATCTTTGTTCATTTGCTTTCTGTATGCCTGAATTTAATCAATCTGTCTTATGAAGAGAGTGTCATAAAACTGTTAGAAAGCCGTTTCAAAACCTGAATTTTGAGTTGTAGGAACTTCTGTTTTTTCATGAAGGGGTCCAAAATATTCCCACCTTCTAAAGGTATAGCTACTTGCGTTATGGCTCTCTGATTCCACTGAGTATTAATTTGATAACTGAGGTTTGCTTTAGAGGAACTTTTTTCCTCACTCAAGTTACTCCAGGTTCCAATGTGTAATGAAATAACGTTCATTACATCGTCCTAGTTGTGCTGCTGTTGTGCTGACTTGCCCAACCAGATGACACAGTACATATTATTTTTGTTTAGTGGAGAGACATCGAAAGAAAAAGATTAATGCTGGGATAAACAGAATTGGAGAACTCATTCCCTGCTCTCCAGCACTTAAGCAGGTAAGTGTCCATTCAGAGGTGCATACTAGTTTCCTGTCAAATGTTCTTTGTCTGTAGAAGTATAAATACTTATTTTACTATTTGTATTAGCTAGAAAGCAAAACTGTCTGAATTAATATACTCGAAAATATCACTAGTTATTAGTATTTTAAAAACTACTTGTAATAGAATTCCTATTTGGAAGTACAGGGTCACATGAATGTAGTTACACAGATTTTGAGCATTTTATCTGAATGTGTAGCATGTGACTGCTTATTTTTGTCATCCTTCATATAGTGGCTTGAAAGCAATTCAGAAACTGAAATTATAATAATAGTAATTTAAGACACTCTCCTTGCAAAAGATGAAGCCAGTCAAATGCTCTGAGGCTGGTGCACAGAAGCATCTTTTTCAAGACAGAGAAATCCCCAGCAGACTGTTCCTACTGAACAGTAGAAGAAATTAAGAAGTGAACAAAGGTTTTGCAGGCAGAATAAGCATAGTTTCATAAAAGGATGATTGTGGATGGGTTATTTTCTCTTCCCATATTCCCTAGCATACTACTTTCAAAATTATGCATATATCTCCCTGGATAGTTGTTCCATGTTTGTTTCCTTTCTAATAAAATATTTACAAGGCAGTATCCTGGAAATTTCATGTGATGTGTATGTTTATTAGTGAACATGAATTTTAGGATGATCAACAAGAAAAGATGCCAGCTGTTCAGCATCTGTGGCCTTAGTATCTGCCTCTGGGCATGAGAAAGTGTCAGCTCCAGCACTGAAAATGTTTTTCAGTAAAATCTCACAGGCTTTTAGGGTCAGTATCACTCATTAAACCTGTAGTTTCATCTTACAAAGGCAACCAAACCAAAAAAACCTCCAAAAAACCCAACCCAAACCAAAAGAAAACCAACCCTACCCAGTGATATTCAGAGCATATTTTTAAAGTAAAGACCTCCTGGAGTAAGTGCAGCCTCATCACTAATGGATTTACAAAGTCTAGACCTTTCTCCTAATGTTAGATGTGTGTTTTCTTTTACAGAGCAAGAACATGATCCTGGATCAGGCCTTTAAGTATATAACAGAAATGAAAAGACAGAATGATGAACTTCTGTTAAATGGAGGGAACAATGAGCAGGGTAAGTACAGTTGCTGCTGGGGGCTCTGGAGTTTCTGTCCCTTGCTTCTACTATGTCTCTGTACTGACTAACAACAAAGCCTGGAACCACAAACTGAAATACCAAGAAATTATGCACATACAGGAAAAATACAGCTGCTTAGAATATCTTGAAACAAAAAGCCAACAGAACGCCCAAGTGAGTGTTCTGGCACGTAGCTATGAGATAATGAAGCGATTGCATTGTTATGTAAACTAATTACAGAGCTTATAGGTGATGTGGCATCATCTGGTGAATTCTACCCCAGTTTATTGTACTGTAGTGACCAGAATGATTTCTGACAAACTTCAGTTAGATTTTTTTTCATCGAAAATATGAAGTTTTCTTCATTCAAAAAGCCTTTTTTTTCCCTGTAAAAGTTATAACAGCTCATTTGATTAAAATATAATGCATCATATAAAATTTACTTGAATAGATGTGTCAAATACAGTGATGGAGGTATGACAGAAATAATCTCAGAGCTAATGTTGTGGTTTGTGATTTTTATTTCTGCTTTATTGTGATTTTCCCAGTTTGGTGAGCCATCTGCCAAGTGCACTGCCAGTTTTTGTGGCTTTACATGACTGCTTTGTATTTCATTTTGCCTGTAATTCTTAGGTGTAATGAAACTTAATTTTTCTGGAAAGCAGTAAGATTATCAATTAAAACAGTTTTGATGTTTGCAAAAGAGCAGGGAAAAGAAAAAGATTAATGTGCTTTTCTTCAGGAATTAAACAATTTTGATTAATTTAGTTTCATCTGGGTTAGTCCTAATGTTTTTTCCCTAAGTAATTTAATATATCTTGCTATTGGTAATGGAATAGTCTGAGAAATTCATACACTTTCCTGTTCAGTAGAGAGACTTATCAGGATAAGACAACATAGGTTGTGCTAACCATTTGAATAGAACATTCATTATTAACAATTTATTCAATGTATTTCTACAAACTATTTCATTACTACACAGTGTTTACTCTCTAAATCATATGGTAACATTATTTCATTATTTGCTCTGGTGCTGATGTAATGGAGTGCTCTCACTTTTTGTAGCTGAAGAGATAAAAAAACTCCGGAAACAGTTGGATGAACTGCAAAAGGAAAATGGGAGATACATTGAGCTACTGAAAGCAAATGATATTTGCTTGTATGATGACCCTACAATCCACTGGAAAGGAAACCTCAAAAACGCCAAGGTCTCAGTTGTTATTCCCAGTGATCAGGTTCAAAAGAACATCATTGTCTATTCAAATGGGACTCAACCCAATGGAAATAACCAGGGAGCATCTGTGCAGGGAATAACGTTTAATGTTAGTCATAATTTACAAAAGCAAACAGCCAATGTTGTGCCAGTTCAGAGAACTTGCAACCTAGTGACTCCAGTGACAATTGCTGGTATTTATCCCACAGAAAATAAGCCATGGTCGCAACCCACAGTTGCTCCGCTGGCATCTGCTCAGGCAGCTCCAGCAGGGAACGTTCTTGAGCTCTCCACCCCAGAGAATGAGCGAGGTGTGCCCGCTGCTGCTCCGGCCAGCTCACAGAGCACACCTCGACCTGCAGCAGAACAGGAGTTACAGTGCTCTTCAAGTAATGCACCACAGAATGAGCAAAATCCCCCCAAAAGTAAAAACGATGAGGAGGGCACTAAATCAACAAAGAAAACACTCCCGCAAGGAACCAACCTTCCTTCCAGCGCCTCCATGGAAGTCTCCCAAGTTCAACAGGTGAATGCAACTTGCTCAAACACACACAGTTCCAGGACTGACCTCCAGGAGAGCTGTGCCGTTTCAACCACAGACACAGCTTGTGTGTCACCCATGAGACTGTCTACTGCAGAGAGCTGCTCTTCTGCAAATGTCCTCAAAAGTACAGACGTGGTCAGCAGTGCCGGGACACCCGCGACATCTGCAGCAGAAGGAGTTAAGGCAGTGACAGCAATAAGCACTCTGGCTGCCAGTCCACTGGAGAACTGCTGGTCTTTTTCAGGCTCTTCAGGTGTTGGCACTTCAGACTTGAAAAACATGAGTAGCCTTACCCGGATGCCTTCAGCTGGGAACACACAGACCACATGGACGACTTTGCAGCTGGCAGGAAACACCGTTCAGCCGCTGAGCCAGACGCCATCCGGGATAATGACTGCCCTCCTCAGCGAGCCAGTCAATGGTGCTGGGACAGTGTCTTCTGCCCACAGCAGGCCTATGACTACAAGTATCAGTTTGCATGCCTCTCTGCCTGGGGATGGCCAGGCAGCTGAACAGATCGTAGTTACCTTGCCCTCGTGCCCACCCGTACCTATACAGCCTTTAATCAGCCAGCCACAGGTTAAAGCCCAGGCTGCAGGAAATATCCTTCCATTAAACTCAGCTATGCAGGTGATTCAGATGGCTCAGCCCGTTGCCTCAGCTGTGACAGGAGCACCAGCTAACCAGAATGTCATCATTCTCCAGCCTCCAAACCCTGCTCCGTGCCCACCCATTGTGAGAGCGGAAGTTCCCAGCCAAAATGTTAGTCAGCAAATTGTAATTATACAAGCTGCAAATCAGAATCCTCTTCCCCTCCTCTCTGCTCAGCCTTCTGCTTCTGTAAGAGTTCCCATGAATGGGCCAACTGCAGTTGCCAACTCCGGCAACTCCATGCAAAATGCCTCTCTTCCACAGACTTTTGGAGGGAAACACCTTGTCCATATATTACCAAGGCCATCTTCTTTGCCATCGTCTAGCTCTACGCAGACGTTTTCAGTGACAATGTCCAATCAACAGCACCCTCAGACTATCTCATTAAATGGGCAGCTTTTTGCATTGCAGCCTGTGATGTCTTCATCTGGAGCTTCAAACCAAGCCCCTATGCAAATTATTCAGCCCACCACCAGTGAAGATCCAAATACCAATGTTGCCCTCAATACATTCGGTGCTTTAGCTAACCTCAATCAAAGCATATCGCAAATGGCTGGACAGAGCTGTTTGCACTTGTCTCTCAGCCACCCCACCAATCCTGCAACCATCAATAACCAGATTGCCACAGTCAACTGTGTGTCATTGCCAACTTCTGTGGCATCTTCAGTGCCTGCAGAGGTTTCAGTATTAACCAGTGCATCTAATTCCATAAATGCTTCCCCGCAAAAAGCGGCTGCTGGCTTGCCATCCAGTGCAAAATCAAAAAGGCCAAGCAAAAAGCCAAGCACAAAGAAACACCAAGCAGTCAACAATAAAGTGTCCTGCCCAGCAGTTCCTTGTAAAGAGGCAGGGAAGGTGGACTGTGCTCCTGTGGAAACGGTAGCAAAGCCTTCAAATGGCGAAGGGCCGCTGGAAAACGGCCCAGCAGCGTCACAGTCTGTAACCACATCGCAGGCGGGCGGCGCGGCTGTACCGAGCGGCGTCAGCATTTCTGACTCTCCTTCCAAAGAGACTGCGAGCTCCGAACAGGCAGTGAAAACCCCCTCTGCTCCAGAGCCGAGCTCAGCACAGGTGCCTGCTTCCTCACCGCTGGAGCCTGTAGTGTCAGAGCAGCTGCTGCTCGCCCCAGCTCCGGCCAAAGATGTTGCTCCTCGCCAGCAGGCCCAGGGATCTCAGAGCCACCCACCAACTGCCTCTCTCTTGTCAGAGTCTCCCAAACCCTGCAACCCCCCCGACACCTTAACATCCTCTCATAAAGAAGCACAGGTGACACATTTGCAGGTTGCAAATAGGACTTCAGCAGTACAGAGCAACACAGCAGGTCATGCTTCCAAGGCAGGAATGATTTCAGAGTCCTGCAACGTTGCGCAGGATTCCTCAGTGGTAATGCAAGATGCGGACTTGTTAGAAGGACAGGGTCTAACAAAAATGCTCTCTGATCTCACAAAAGAAAGAACAGCTGTGGAAAAAACCTCTTCATTTACTGTTCAGGGGGAGCATTCTAATTTTCCTATGGAAAACTCTAAATCAGCGGAATCAAATGTTGATTTGCCTGAGAAGCAGGAACTCTTGCTGATGAACACAGAAAGTGACACTCTCTCCCAGCCTCACTCCTGCATCTCTGATCAGGAAGTAGTCAGTGCTTCCCTTATCACTAGCAGGCAGGCAGACTCCCCCATGTCAACCAGCTCTGGCAGCAGTCGCGGCTTCTCAGTTGCATCTATGTTGCCAGATACCACCAGAGAAGACATCACAAGCAGCACCTCAACCAGTACCTGTAACAGCTGCACATTTTCGGAACAGACTGACATTGTAGCTCTTGCAGCAAGAGCTATTTTTGACCAGGAAAGCCTTGAGAAAGGTGGAGGGGGACTACAGGTTAACACGAGGGATGTCATCTCCAAGTCTGAGGTTGCACCTTTGGAGAGAGAGCAACAGCCTTTTAAACCTCAGTCAGTGAAAGAAAACAATGCAGGGCCACTGGAAGCAGCACCAAACAAATTCGGTGCTCGTGAAACTGTACAGACAAGTGTCGACAGGCAGGTTGAGAAGCCAAGCTGCTCTGTAGGAGGTGTGGAAACATCAAACACTCCGTTGCAGATTTCCACTTCCCAGACACCCAGCATAACCAGTCTAAGTGTGAATAATCTGATACATCAGAGTCGCATTGTCCATCCCCTGGTGAGTTGCTCGGGTTTATCCCAGTCTTCAGAGCCTGCAAGTGTCCCTGCAACTGTGAGCCTCTCCCTTCCATCTAGCACTTACATCAATCCGTCTCCGGGACCTGCTCTGATGAGTGAATATGCTCAGGAACAGCTGAATGCTATCAGGGCAAGCACCATGCAGGCTCCCCAGCTGCAGGAATCACACTTAAAGCAGCAAAACCATGAAGGTCGCAAAGACTCTGCCAAGAGGGCCGTTCAGGATGACCTTCTGCTTTCCACAGCAAAGAGGCAAAAGCAGTGCCAGACAGCACCCGTAAGGCTTGAGGGGATGGTGCTGATGAACCGAACACCAGAGGGTATTGCTGATCAAACACAGATGCTGGTTAGTCAGATTCCTCCTAATTCATCCAATTCAGTGGCACCAGGGAGCAATCAAGGGCACGCTGATGGCCTTAGTAGGTTGTTCCCACCCAACAGCAATTTCGTAACGCCGGCTTTGAGACAAACTGAAGTTCAGTGTGGTTCTCAGCCACCGCTTTCAGAGCAGCCAGGCCAGGCAGGGCAACACTTGCAGCCAATTCAACATGTCCCTGCCCAAGGCATCTCTCACCTTCACAGTAATCACCCGTACTTGAAGCAGCAGCAGGCTGGGCAGTTGAGAGAGAGGCACCACTTGTACCAGCTGCAGCACCACGTCACTCACGGGGAAAACTCAGTCCACTCTCAACCTCACAGTGTTCACCAACAGCGAACGATACAGCAGGAGGTGCAGATGCAAAAGAAACGAAATCTCATACAAGGGACACAAGCCACACAGCTTTCTCTACAGCAGAAACACCACGGAAGCGATCAAACACGGCAGAAAGGTGGTCAGCCCCATCCTCACCACCCACAAATGCAGCAGCAGATGCAGCAGCACTTTGGAGCTTCCCAGCCTGAAAAGAACTGTGAAAATCCTACAACAAGCAGAAACCACCATAACCACCCTCAGAGCCATATCAATCAGGATATTATGCATCAACAGCAACAGGATGTTGGCAGCAGACAGCAAGGTTCCACTTCAGAACACGTGTCAGGGCACAATCAGATGCAAAGACTTATGACCTCGAGGGGCTTAGAGCAGCAAATGGTGTCCCAGGCCAGTATCGTAACCAGACCATCAGATATGACATGCACCCCTCACAGGCAGGAAAGAAACAGAGTTTCCAGCTACTCTGCTGAGGCTCTCATTGGGAAGACCCCCTCTAATTCAGAGCAGAGAATAGGGATATCTCTTCAAGGCCCTAGGGTTTCTGACCAGCTAGAAATGAGAAGCTATCTTGATGTTTCTAGAAGTAAAGGGTTGGCGATCCATAATATGCAGGGCCGCTTGTCGGTCGACCACACAGTTGGCTCAGATGTGCAGCGTCTTTCTGATTGCCAAACATTTAAGCCGTCTGGACCCAGTCAACAACCAACGGGCAATTTTGATGTGCAGGCTTCAAGAAACAGTGAAATTGGCAATTCTGTGTCATCCCTCCGGGGCATGCAGTCACAAGCGTTCCGAATCGGTCAGAATGCTGCGCCATCCATAGAGAGGCAGAAGAGACTGCCCTACCAGCCATTACAGGGTATTCCAACGGGGAATACCCTGCCATCAAGGGAAAATGAAAACACATGCCACCAAAGTTTCATGCAGAGTTTGCTCGCCCCTCACCTTGGAGATCAAGTCAGTGGAAGCCAAAGATCAATCCCAGAACATCAAAGGAACACACAATGCGGTGCCTCCTCCACAATTGAGTACAACTGTCCCCCAGCACGGGAGAGTGTCCACATCCGAAGGGATGGTGATGGCCAGAGCAGGGAAAGCTGTGACATGTCCATTGGAGCAATTAACACAAGGAACACTTCATTGACTATTCCTTTTTCGAGTTCTTCTTCCTCAGGAGACATTCAGGGTCGCAATACAAGCCCAAACATCTCTGTGCAGAAGTCCAACCCCATGAGGATGACGGACAGTCACGGAACTAAGAACCATATGAATACACCGGTTTCCAGCAATATGCATGGAGTTGTGAGGCCAACTCACCCTCATCCTGCAGTTTCTCATGGAAGCGGCGAGCAAGGGCAGCCTTCTGTTCGGCAGCCAAATTCTTCAGTCACTCAGCGCTCAAGGCATCCTCTGCAAGACAATGGGGGTTCTAAAATACGTCAGCCCGAAAGGAATCGATCAGGAAATCAGAGACATGGAAATGTCTTTGACCCTAGTCTTCCTCATCTTCCTCTGTCCACCAGTGGCAGCATGATCCTTGGGCGCCAACAGTCCACGATAGAAAAAAGAGGAAGCATTGTCCGGTTTATGTCTGATGGCCCTCAAGTGTCCAACGATAATGCGGCCCCTGACCAACATACTCTCTCCCAGAATTTTGGATTCCCTTTTATTCCAGAGGGTGGCATGAATCCACCAATAAATGCTAATGCTTCTTTCATCCCACCAGTCACTCAGCCTAGTGCCACTCGGGCACCAGCTCTAATCCCAGTTGATCCTCAGAATACGCTGCCATCCTTCTATCCACCGTACTCTCCTGCCCACCCTACTCTGTCCAATGACATTTCTATCCCTTACTTTCCCAATCAAATGTTTCCAAACCCAAGCACGGAGAAGCCGAGCAGTGGAGGTTTAAACAATCGATTTGGATCCATTTTGTCTCCTCCCAGGCCTGTTGGTTTTGCTCAGCCAAGTTTTCCTTTGCTTCCAGATATGCCACCAATGCACATGACCAACACATCTCACTTATCCAATTTTAACTTAACTTCTTTATTTCCAGAAATAGCCACAGCTCTTCCCCCAGACGGCTCAGCAATGTCGCCTTTGCTTTCCATTGCAAACACATCTGCTTCAGATTCTTCCAAGCAGCCCTCAAACCGCCCTGCCCACAATATAAGCCATATTTTAGGTCATGACTGCAGCTCAGCTGTATGAAAACTGGTAGACTGACTTCTGGTCTGATGTGTTGTTTATATATTTAAGAAGAAGGAAGCGGATCTTAGTGGCACCCCTGGAGAGACCATTCATAGCATCACTGTTTATTTGCCTAAATGTATGTATATGGTACTTTCCATATTTAAATACATGTTGTATTTCCACCCACCTTACTAACTCTAAAGCACCAGTGCCTATAGCAATGCTTACTTACTAGGAAATGGTAAGGATGCAACATTGAGAGCTGTGCAAATATTGGTTGTTGATTTTCCAACAATCAAGTTTGATGTCCGATTGTCCCAAGGTAAGGGCCGCCCTCAGTAATCCATGGAGTGAGAGCATCCGTATGGGAGACAGGAAACAAGTGCTACAGGTGTCAGTTTGTTCCTGATGTGTTTACTTGAAACTGCATAGGAGCTTGGAATGGTTTGGGTTTCCTTTGTAAAATATCTTCAGGAGCCTCAACGCAAGTCAAGTCTGTGTTAACCCAGTGCTAACTGGAAAAGGCGTTTGTTGTGCAGCTTTTGTCTGTCTCAAGCTTGTCACATACATTGACTTAAGGCTGACTTTACCTGGTGAAAATTACTGTATGCTCCCATGGTCAGCAATTAAAAAAACTGTTTTAGAAAATTTAGATTTCTTTAACCCATGACTTTCTGTTTCTTAGAATCTTGTTTGGATCTATTTCAACATTGGCTTCAGTTACTGCTGAACTCAGTGTTTCCGTGTAGCTCATGACTCCTGGTGCAGTCAGCAGAGATAGCAGCTGTGTTTGTTGCCATTTCATTGTTGATTGCTGCAAGTTACCTCAGGGTGGGTTTTGTACCTTGTTTAGCACCTTCTTAATGTCTTTTTTTTCCCCTTTCTACTTTTCTTTGCCCCATGCTCTTAACACCAGCTTTCTGCGTTCTGAGTGAGTGACAGCCCTCTGTTGTACCAGGCAGCACATGGGAGGAGGACTGAGCCTGTTGCATCCCACAAAATGAGTGGAGATTTCTGGGGGCACAGTTTTTACTTGATACTGCTGATAGGATTGAGCCTGAGTTAATATCAGTACTCTGCACTTGAATGCACCTTTTATCTAAACCTGTGTGATTGTGGCTGAAGGAGGAACATGGATGAACATGGATGGGTTGAGGGTGAAACACACAGAAAGGCATTGGGATTTGAGGAAGGATGATGTGTTTGTAGATGCATGAGAGATGGAGTGAATGTGTGTGTGCTGGCTGAGTCTCCAGTACTTCCACAGATTTTGGTTTTAATTCTTTTAAAGGAAAGGGAAGAATTAGGTAAATTTTATTTATTTAGTATCTCTGCAGCATGCTTTTTATTCTAACAGGGAAGAAATACTTGTCTTTTATGTGTTTGGAAGTATCATTCTGGGTTTGATAATAACTTCAGGTTCCCTGGCATGCAGTCATCCTCTGCTTGTATGTTGCTCACCAGTGTATCATCTTGTTGCTCCTGGGACCTGTCAGAAGCTCCTGGTGAGGGCATGGGCAGGAGCAGGCTCATTGGGATTTTTTATTTTGTTTAGTTTCTTTTTCTTTGAAAAGGGGAAAGGAAGATATTCCTCCATGTCCAAGAACAGGACCCACAAAGAGGGATCTAGAACAGTTTTCCACAGCTTGACTGCCCAGACTTTGGTTTTACTAAGCCCTTTTACACTGATCCAGGAAAGTAAGGAGGCTTTAACATGAAAAATAATCAGGCTGTGTCTATAGTCTGTCCTCATAATGTCTCTGCTCTTGTAACCTGCAGTCTGGTGTTTCTCTGCAGGTGAAGTAAAACAGTTCTGATCCTGGTTGGAAAAAACCTTTGAGATTGTCAAGTCCAACCTATGACCTAACCTAACACCTCCTCATCAACTAAACTATGGCACTGAGTGCCACATCCCGTCTTTGTTTAAACACATCCAGGGATGGTATCTCCAACTACCTCCCTGGGCAGACAATTCCATTGCCCCATCAATCTTTCAATGAATAATTTTTTTCTGACATCTAACCTGAACTTCCCCTGGCACAGCTTGAGGCTATGTCCTTTCATTCTGTCAGTGATTGCCTGGGAGAAGAGACCATCCCTCACCTGGCTACTCTACCTTTCAGGAAGTTGTAGAGTCATAAGGTTGCCCGAGCCTCCTTTTCTCCAGGCTAAACAACCCCAGCTCCCTCAGCCATTCTTCACAGGGCTTGTGCTCCAAGCCCCTCACCAGCCTCACTGCCCTTTTCTGGACACGCTCAGGTGTCTCAAGGTCCTTCCTAAACTGAGGGCCCAGAGCTGGACACAGCACTCAAAGTGGGGCCTCACCTGTGCCAGGTACAGGGGAAGAATGACCTCCCTGCTCCTGCTGGCCACACTGTTCCTGATCCAGGCCAGGATGCCCTTGGCCGTCTTGGCCACCAGGGCACACTGCTGGCTCATCTTCAGTCAGCTGTCAACCAGTAGCCCCAGGTCCCTTTCTGCCTGGAATCATGATTTAATTCAGGTGGAGCTTATCTGAAGACACTAAATCTAAGTGGTGCATCAGTTCTCTGTTTCTTGTAAGTAATTGAGTATTTCAGTTCACAGCAAGGCAGTTTCTCTCTGCCACAGTGCAAGGGTTAGGAATTAGTCAGTTCTCAGCCTCAAACCAACTAAGCCAGCTGCAGGTCTGGGTGTGCCCTGGTGAGACTCTTGACCAAAGGGATATCTGTAGTGCAGTAGGTCTCAAAGGGTCTGCCTCAGGTGGTGAGGTGAGTTCCATAATAGTGACTATTTCTTGGGTTCTGGATAGTAAGGATGGGGATTGAAGTAGCACCTACTCTCTGCATTACACACTTGTCTGGTCTTTGAGGAGGGGAGCAAACACCCCCATTCTTGCTCTCTTTAAATGGGTTTGTGTGTGCAGCAATGGGTTTGGCTTTCAAGACAAACTAGTGGAAAATTAAGCCCTGGCTTCTAGGACTTTATATAGAGATGCTAATCCTGCTCATCATTCCAGACATTCACAGAAAACTGTATTAGTTTCCTCTGCTGGGAAAACTACACAACTTTATGATGTCTATGAAAACTGGAGAGAGCTTATGAACTAAAAGCTGTTGCAATGCTTGAATGTCCACAGATCCACTTGGCCAGATGGGATTCATCCCAGAATACTGAAGGAGCTAGCAGGACATACAGCAGGACCCTGCTTGATCATCTACAAAAGACCTGGGAGTCTGGACAGGTCCCTGCTGAAAGGAAGGTAGCCAGCGTTACTCCAACCGACAGAAAGGGCATGAGGGAAGAACACAGGGAACTATGGACTGTGAGAGTCTGGGTTCCTGGCAAATTTGTGAATATTATACTGGATACTGTTGAAAGGAGTTTAAGGAGTAATGCAGCCATCAGGCACAGGCAGGCAGCATGGGTTCACAAAGTCAAAGTCCTGTCTAGGTAATTTGATACTCCTCTGTGATAATGTCACCCACCTAGTGGGTGAAGGGAAGGCAGTGGATGTAATTTTTCTGCATTTTAGTAATGTTTTGGATACTGTCCCTGACAGCATCCATCTGGACAAACTGTTTGGCTGTGGGATTAACAAGTTCATGGTGTCCTGGGTGAAGAACTAGCTGAAGGGCAGAGCCCAAAGGACTTCGAGTGAATGGGGCTACATCTGCCTGGCACCTGGTCACCAGCAGTGTTGCTTTGGGCTCAGTTCCAGGGCCAGTTCTCTCCAATGTATTTGTCACTTATTTGGATGCAGGAGTTGAACCCACCATGGGCAAGTTTGCTGATGATACCAAACTTGGTATCTGCTGCTGACAGAGGCTTTGGAGAGGGATCTAGATAGACAGTCAACCTCCTTGCTCTCTGCAGCTTCCCGATGGGAAGTGCAGAGGGAGGTGCTGATCTCTTCTCCCTGGGATCCACTGACAGGACACATGGGGATGGCTCAAAGGGGCACCAAGGGAGGTTCTGACTGGACATTGGGAAGCATTTCTTTACCAGGAGGGTGATCAGACACTGAAACAGGCTTGCTAGAAAGGTGGTTGATGCCTCAAGCATGTTTAAGAGGCATCTGGACAACATGCTCAGTCCCGAAGTGGATGGAGGCACTCCAGGCAGCTGTAGTGGATGATCGCTATGGGTTCCTTTCATCTGAAATACCTGTTCTATTTCCTTATTCCTCCATATTTACTGCTGTTGTCTCAAGGTTAAATGCAGTCCTGAGTATTCATGATAGAGTATTTCAGCTGTGATTTTATTTGTTTTCTTTTCATACTGCACATCATTTTCTGAAGAGGCAGTAACTGTCAGTAACTTTCACATCCCCCCTTTCTGTTTATAAAGACAACCAAAACAAGCTCCTCCTTGATCACCGGATGCCTGCATTGCAGGGAATCACAGCACAGGCATTTCAGCCATACAAAGACTGTTGGGATTTTGGAGAAACCGCACAATTTTGCAGGACCTGCATAATTTTGCAGTGTGTGGCTGAGAAGTACTTCATGCGTGACCCTTGGTCTTCTCTGGAGGATTGTATTTTGTTGTGACAGGGCACTTTGTCATCCTTCTCAGGCCACTTTCTGAAACCTGACGAGACCAGGATGGAGGAATATAATTTCATTCCCTTCCCTGAACATGGTAATTTCTGTTGAAGTTCCGTGTGAGTCTCTTTATGTGCTGTGACACTAAATGGTCCCGTGGTGTCGGTGTGGGATCAGGAGATGGGTGTGACTAGAAAGGTAGGCAGACCTCTCTGTGAGGGCCTCGTATCAACACATGCATCCAAATTCCGATATTTACATTGCTAACTGGCCTCTAGATAACTTCAATTAAAGAAAAATTGCATCTGTTTTGTAGCCTTTTTGGTGTAATTGACTGCCCAAGATGGGCTTTTAATGTTGAACCCGGCCTGGTCCTCTGGTCTGAGAGCAGCTTGTGGGTTTCAGCTTCTCTCATGTTCATGCTCTTTTTCCTTTAAGAGGAACAGCGAGGGACTGGATATTTCACATCAAAAGAGAGGAAATTAGATGTTAAATTTCTGTTAATTATTAAATTGTTCGGTGTTTTCCTTTTCAATGTAAACTAATCCCACCTGCCATTCCACATCCACCAGGCTTCTTGCACTTAGTTTTGTAGGTCAGTTTGTGGCACTGATGTGTCAGTGTCCCAGTCCATTCCCAGGGCCTCAGGCTCTGCTCTCAGGAAGAGGAGCAAATGCAACATCTTATGAGTCCTTATTTTCTTTGGTTTTCCTTTCCCCTCCCATTGCACCTGTTGTACTTAGCTGTCAGATTGATAAGGCTCACCTTACCTTGATCTTGGAGAGAGCAGTTTGGAAAAGGAGCTTCTGCCGATGGAATGATTCTGGTTTACTTAAAATGGTTATGAAAACCATTTGACAAGCAAATACATTTTCTTCAGCAAGCATTGATGACATCAATTTTCTCCTGAGGACTACCCAGCAGTTAACAGTTCCTTTGTTTTTCCAGATATACTTGGAAAAGATTTTGTGGGTTTAGATGCATTTTGTTAGCGTGAGAATGGCATTTTCTCTTCCATAATACTTTTTTTGAAGGTTACTTACACAGGGGTTTTTTTTGGCTTTGAAGGAAGGAAAAATATCCAGTACTGCTTAATTTAGAAACATCAGCCATGGAAGGGAAAGGTTGGGCACTAACTGGGGTGGGACTGCCAGAGCTGACGGGCATTGTGTGGCTGTGGGTTTCAGCTTGGCCTAAATGACTTCAACAAACACTAGTAAATAATATTGGGATGGATTGCATGTGTGTCAGTGTAGTCCACATAAATCCCTTAAACAGCCTAGGCGAGCAAGAGCAGAGATAGACTAATTTGAAAGCAGACAATAAAATAATAATGTGTTAATATTTATATACCCTTTCTTGAGAGAAAGGACCTCATTTAGGAACAGTTAAAGAAAATGAGTGAGAACTGAAGTGATTTAAGCTTGGGGCTGAGCCTTACTGGAATGGGTTTTCCAGCTCATACTTCCAGCTTGGCACTGTGCTGCTGCCCAGATGGGAGAGCACCTCTCTGAAAAAAAAAGCACAGTGCCAGTCCTGAGCCTCCAGAACTTTGCACAGATTTCCTACTGCACTTTAAAGCTGTGCTGCTGCTGCTACTGTGGTTGATGTCTGTAGTGCTGTTGCAGGAAACAAGTCATGTGGCAGGGCAACTTGCAGAGGGCATGGCTGGAGAAGAGGGGCCATTTAATTATTTCTGGTCTCCTGTTGTCTTTTCACCTTCTCTGAGGTACTTGTGCAGTCCTGGCTCAAGGACTCAGTCAAACTCCCACTGTTTCTGGATGACTGAGTGTGCTAAGAGCTGTCATATTTTACTGTTCCCCTACTAAGTTTCATGAGCATCACTTCAATAATGATCCCACTTCCCCTGGCAAAACAGAGTAGCACTGAATCTCTTTATTCTAGATCAGTCATATTTGTTTTGTTTTCTGATACAGTGCTATAAGGGGATCGATCCATTCTTTGCTATCACCTGACCTGTTACCACCTACTGCTGTTCCCTTCTCCCACTGCCATGATCCAGCATGGGTAGCAGACACAGGTTTATGTGAGGGTGTTTTCAATTTCCTACTGCCTCTGTAATCCATAAATTGGAAACCTCAGAGTGCCAAGGCTTTATTCTCACTAAGAGAAGGTTACTCTCTGAACTGGTGAGATTTAGCAGAGGTTTTTGGTCCTGACAATACAAATTCATATTCTCTGCAAGCAAGCCCTGCTTAGTTACACAGACACCATTTATTATTTGCTGATACAGGTTTTTCTGAGATAATTTTTTTTAAAAAGGCTTTTTTTCTGCCTCACCAGAAGTATCTTTATGAGAAGGTTTCCAATTTTGCAATATGTGCTGCTGTTCTGGCAATCACAACTGTGAAACAACAGAGCTCGTGGGGGGTTGCACCCTGTTCCTGCCTGCTCACTGTGAGAAGGAAAGCAGGTATGGATTTTGCCACAGGAGATTAATCAAAGATGCCCTCCACAATGTAAATTATTTATATTCAGTCCAGAGTATTCTGCTGTGCTTCTGTTTTATACAGCTGTAAATTACTTGGATACAGTCCCAGAGGAAAGTCCTTACTATTTTGTAATGGAAAATAGGAACTCTGCAGTAGAAATCTATAATGAATGAACAGGAACATCATTTTCCAATTGTAAATAAGATCTCGCTCTCTTTATTTTGACATCTTTTTACAAATGCATTGCATTCAGGTGTAAATATCCCAAACCATGATCTTGTTCAGAGTTCTGAGATTTCTATTGTTAAATGTAATACTTTGTTTAATAGTTGTAATAATTATTTGTATAGATATGAACATGATAGTATTTTATTAAAAAAAAAGAGAAAAACACTCTTTGAATATTGTGTTCTTGTTGGTACAGCTTCTTTCCCCACAGAAAGCTATGCCCTTCAATCTTAAGTAGAGGTAAAAATAAAAGTTTTGTAGTCGGAGTTTTCCACTGATGTACATTCTCTGCATATACCAGAGTAATGCACTGTATTAGCTGGAGATATAAAACTACGTAATTCAGAAGAAATAAATACTGACTGTGTAGTTTCTAAAAAAATTATGGAAAGTGCTGTCCCTGCCCCAGTGACAGTTGAGATACAACTTAATCTTCTAGTATGCTTCTCATCACAGTCCCCTTGCATTGGTTTGGAAGTGGTCTAAGACGGCTGTTTCGTCACAGTTTGAAACTAAAGGATGTGGTTTGGATGAGAGCAGTACAGAGACCCTGCAAGGTAAGTAAGGGCTTTTCTGGGAGATTGCATAGTACTGAAGTTGATAGAATTACAGGGACACAATTCTTTTCAGGGGCTCCAGAAAACCTGGTTTGTAAACCTCAAAATTCTTGCAGGCATGGAAGTTGCCTTTAGGGAAGGCCTCAATTTAAAAAAAGGCTGAAGTTTAGTATTAAGACAGAGGGGCTTTTGTTCCTTCAGTGACAGCCAGTGTACAGTTCAGTCATAGCAGAGGGGAGGGGAAACAGGACACGAGGGCGCTGCCTTCCTCTTTAACACTGCAGTGAATTCCCCCTGCCTTGGCTGCTCTTCTGCCAGTCCAGAGGCTCGAGGGGGAGTTGTAACCACTCACATGACTCTGGTAGTTTTCCTAACCTGTGAGGGGATATTAGTATTGTACAGAAGCTGTTTCGTTCTCCTTTCAGTTGTACTGGGCAGAACAATTTTATCTACATTTCCTGAGAAAATGGGGAATATATGGAATATAAGGAAGAAGTTTTTTACAATGAGAATGGTAAAACACTAGAACAGATTGTCCAGAGAGGTGGTAGATGCACCATCGTGAAAAAGGCCTAGTTGGATGGGGGTTTGAGCAACTTGTTCTAGTAGGAGGTGTCCCTGCCTGTGGCATTGTTTCCCTTTCAGGAGTTGTGACAGCAGCATATCGCAAGCATGGGCACAGCAGGGGGAAGCAGGGACTCCACTACCAGCCCATGGGCAGCAAAAAGACCCCCTCAGCTCCCAACACAATTCCATGGTGCTGCTCTGCTTTTACCCCTACATATCTCTCTCCCTCCATGAGCGGAGAAAAGGCAAATCAGGGAAGGACTGCATGTACCCAGCGAGCTGCTGCTCCTGCCCGAGGGCAGGGGCCTGGAGAAGGACAGCAGCACCCAAGACACGCTGCATTTCTGGGACAAGGGCTGCAGAGCCAAGCGTGCCTATGACAGCTGGGAGCACAGAGTGCCTGGGTGCCCAGCCAGACCCCCCAGCAGCCACAGCCATGGAGGGGTCAGGCAGCCACCAGGTGGGAGAGCTGAAGCACAAACAGAGCCCAGCAGGCAGGGCAAGGCTAAGAGGAAATTTTAAAAATGGATGCAGCAAGCTGGAAGCACAGAAGCAGCAAGATTATTCCAACCCTTCCTCCCATCTCTCAGGCTTGAGGTGCCTTTCCTGGTATTTAATTGAATTCTGTCATGATTTTCTGTTCGTTCTGTGCTGTTCTCCAGGCTCTCTCTCCCTCCTTACTACCACCTTACAATTCCATGCTGTGCTCATCTCTGCTCAGCCTGGCAAGCCCATATGCTGTTCTACCTCCTACGCTGAGCCTTCCAACTGCTGTTCAACATTATTTTTTCCTCACTTTTCAATTTAGAGAAGATAATTGAAACAAATACAAGCTTGGAACAAGGTCTGAGACTACAGATGATGAAAACACTGGGAAAAAGTATATTATATAAAAATGCATCCCCAGAACTGGACAAATTTGGGGGCACAGAGGTCCTCCTTCAGTCTGACACAGCTACCCCAACACCCTTCAGAGCAGCACAGCTCTGCTCAGGAAGATAAAGGCTGGCAGCCTCTTGTGTCATTCCTCCTCCAGCCCTCTCCTCACCCTGCCGGAGGGACTACAGTGACAAACAAGTATCTGTTCTTTACTCTATGTAGCTTCACAAAGGCAATTTGGTTAAGAGAACAAGCAGGATATCCATACCTATGCTACAGAAATGCCTGTGACAGTCCCAAGGATGGCAGCAGCCGTGCGACACCACTGGGCACCCCTCTGCCCTGACTGCTGTCTCTGCTGCTGCTGAGAGCAGGAGCAAGAATTCAGATCAACCTGCAGAGCAGGGAACCAGGAACATCCATTTTATTGACCATCTCAACAAACTCCAGCTTAGAAAAAAATAAAAACCAGCTGCTGCAAAACTCTTTAAGGAGATACAGACTCTTGGAGTGAAACATCACCACAGCCAACTGCTTTAGTAAGCACAAGTGGAATGAAAGCATTGCATCACTGGCTACATTGACATACACCAAAGTAAAAATGCTCAGACAGACAAGAATAAGGACAGCAGGCCTCGAAGAACACTTTTTAATTGCAAATTAGCAAAACAGGTCCCACTTTAGATGCAAGGCCTGAAATAATTCACACCTTATTCTTGTTTTTTTTAAATAACTAAGAAACTGGAAAGAATACAGAAGCCATTAAAAAAACTCATTTCAGATTCAGACAAGTTGGAGAAGAAAATTTGGTCCACATCTTTAGCTAAAGAGCTCAACACCAACTTCCCCAAAATCTTCATCCTCCCAGACCATAAAGGAACCTGCTTTGCCAAGGTTGTCCAAGGCAAGCTCATGAGAGGCGAAAGTCTGAGGCTGCTGGAAAACCTCCCTGCTCCACCCTGCCCCTTTGGCAAGGCACGCAGCAGGAGCCATGGGCTGCTGCACAATGCTGTGGCTTTGCAGCGCGGTCTCTCTCAGGGTCGCTTGAGGAGAGCACTTGTGGTGCCGTGACAGAGACCAGCACACTGCCAAGTGCCAGCACCGGAGCTGCCAGAGGAATGTGGCTGCTCAACAGGAGCGACAGAGAGGCCGCAAGGGAGCAAGGTAGGAGGCTCTGAGTCTGTCAGAGCCCTCACAGGCTGCTCTAGTTCACCACCTCCCACCAACGCTGCAGCCTTGGTACTGTTGCTCCCCACCGGCTACCAAAGGAGTCTTTCTAGCAAAAAGAGGAAAAAAGGAAACACAGTCCCCCCACTGCCACCTCAGTTTGGAGTCCTTTGCTCCCTCAGCTGCCGCAGTACAGGATACAAATGCTCTCCCTGTGCTGCTGAAGGGACTCTCTGAGGGCAGCAGACTGCAGGGTGCAGGGCATTAGCTCCCTGTGCAGGAAGATTTGCATGGCACTTCTCAAGCCTGCTCACCAGAGAGGAAGTGGAACACATCAGCAGGAAGGAAGGGAAGCAAAGGTCTCTAACATGCCTCCCTCCTGTCTCCTCCCCCTCACTGGCTCCAGCACCCACTGCACCCACAAGCCAGAGGGCTGTGCACTGGCCTGGGCCTCTGGATCAAGCCTGCCCCAGAGGATGTGGTGGGAAAGGAGTAACATTGACTTCCCTCCTGGTCCCACCTCAGCTGCCACAGCACCCCTTCATGCCTGCCATGGGATCCGGTTCCCCTGCTCCCACTGGGCTGTTGGCCATGGAAGCAGGCTCATTCTCCACAGACACCAGTGGCCCAGTGCCTTTGGCTGAGCAGTCTGGGACACCTCTGTGCCCCTGTCCCTGGGGACTCAGAACACTGGGATCTTGTCCCTGCGCACCGTATCCAGGTCATCATCCAGGGTCAGCAGGACCTGAGGAGAAAAGTGCAAGCCAGATTCAGGTCTTGCTGGCCAGGGAGGTCTTCCTTTCCAGACCTTCAGGCCTTGCCTTTATGGGAGGTATTCACAAATCCACGAGTCATTGGTCCTAGCAGCCCCTCAGTTTCCCCACAACAGCATTGTGACCCACAGCCCCTAAGGGAATGCGAGGCCAGGAGGCACTGGGAGAGAAGTAAGGTAAAGGAGAAGGCCTGATCCCTGATCCCACTGACAAGGAGCATCCCACTGTGAAGGATGTCTGGAGGTAGAGCCAAGCAGACGAGTTGGGGAACTTATGAGGAGTTCTGGAGCAGTCACAGCTCCATGTGGATAGAGGAGGGCAAGGTGAAAGGAGAGGGTGAGGCCATTTAGTAGAGGAGGAGGCTCAGCAGGACTCACCAGGAAGGAGAAGAACAAGGCAGCTGCGGAGAGGAAGTGCCAGACGTCGTGGTCATCAAAGAATCCCAGCAGGATGCATGGCCGGTTCTTTTCCCGGGACTCTGCTGGAGTCTCCTAGGAAGGCAGGCAGAGCCATCAGGACCTGAGATCCACCCCTGCTGGGCCCTTGCTGGCCACGCTACACCCTCTAGGGGTCACCTTCTTTTAACCCTCCAAGCAGGATCCAGGCCAGAAATGTGGCAAGGGCAGGCCAGGAACAACACACCATTATACTTGGACCTCAAAATGGATCTGGGATCACAACCCACACGCAAGGAGAACCCTCTGGGTCTCCACATCAGAGGTCCTGCACAGTGCAAGTTGCACAGCCTCCACCAGACCACCCTGCAGCAAGCCCCTCGCTTCCATGGAGATGGATGTGACCGCCTGTTAGAAGGCACTCAGTCAGGATTTAATGGCCTCCTAGGTCACCCAGAGCCCTAACAAGCCCAGGCAGGTTGACCTGGTTGCCCCCAGGTGACCATCTGCTCCAGGGATGTCTTCCACCAGCACTGGTCAGGATTTTCTCGGTTTTCCTTCCAGATCCTCAGCTCCTTCTTTGTCCTCTAGGAAGGACCAGTCACCTCCAGATCACCTAAACAGCCTCTACACAGCTACAGTCATTGTTGGTTCAGCACAGTTTCCCACGTCCCCTTCACAAGTCTGCTAAATGAGTTGAACCCTTTCAGCTGCCCATGAGCAGCCCAAGACTCTTCTCCAGAGTCTTTTTTGTGCAAAACACACACCAGGATGGAGATGATAGGAAAGAGATAGACAGAACAATAAAAGTGAAATTTACCTCCCAGCTGCTGAGGGTCTGGAAGAAGAAGTAGAGGGCAGCTGCCCACACCACTGCTGTGGCCACAATGCAGAACATGGGAATGGGCAGGAGCTTCTCAGAGCTGCGGAGCTGCAGACAGGGATACACCCCGAGTTCTTCCCAGGGGACAGAGCCATGCACAGGGCTCACACACCAACCTGTACCAGCTGCATCTGTGAAGGGCTGCCCACCCCACAAAGAAACAGCCCAGCCACCCCTGAAATGGCTACACACCATCCCTCCCCAACACCCTGTCCCACCCAGAGCCCCACAAAGGTCCTTCTACATCCCTCTGCAGCACCACAGGAACATAAATTGCAGCCAGAAAAAAGGTCCATCCCTTGCCCTTTGGAGACAGGGGTCTCAAGGACAGCTACAGCACCCTCCCGTTACCTTCATGATGATGTAGAAGGCCAGATACAGCAGCAGGTTACAGATGAATATTCCCAGTATGTAGGAGGCAAAGTCTCTGGGCCGATACACCAGCCCAAAGATAGCACTGAGAGAGGGGATAGAAGGGACATCAGGCAGCTTCTTTCACTGGGGACAGGGTAGATCCCCAAACTGACAGTCACACACTGTTCTAGCCCGCGCCAGGACTGCAGGACACAGCACCAGTGCCACAGCTTCCCAATTCCCTGGAGGAAATGCACTGTTTGCTTCTGCTCCCAGCCAAGGAAATTTAGCCATGGTCAGCTGCTGAAGCAACTGGAGACCCCAGAAGATAGGCAAGGGCCCTGGATTGTTTCCACCCCATGGCCAAACATCTCACTTGGTAGGATCTAGCCCTAGACCTGTACATTTGGTAGAAGGCATGTCCCTGAGAAGCAGCTTTAGTGAAAAGCAAGAGCCTGGGGAAATGATTTTGGGTCTCATCCAAGAGCTGATCTGTGACTGAGTGTCTGCCAGGTCTCCTGCACCTTGGCTGTGCCAGAGATCTCCCAGCTCTGTGGGAAGCACAACACAGCAGCACAGTACCAGGACAGCCCTGCACAAGCTCCCTCAAACACGAGCCATGAGACACCCCCAGCTGAAACACTCAGGGGATGCTGCATGTAGCTCTAGTGCTGTACTGCATCCCATGGATCTGCCTACCACCCTCAGACTAGCCTGCCTGCCAAAAGATGACAGAAGAGCCCCAGCACAGGATTATTGCACAGACACTGCTGCATCTCCCATCACTCCAGGCCACCTGTGTCCCAGCACCAAATCCTGCTGCCCACATGCACAAATACACAAAGCACCAACATGCCAGTACTTACAAGGACCAGTTGACCAGGTTCCCAACAATGAGCAGCACCATCCTGTCCTGGAGAAAATACACTGATGACCATATGAAATGAAAAGAGTATGCAAAAACGCCTTTGCCTCAGAAATCCAGGAGAGCATTGTATGAGGATTTCGAGTCCAAACACACATGCACCTGGCTCTGTGGGGGCTTTTATCAGGTGGAAACTGCTCTGACCCTCAAAAATTTTAAGAAAGTGTTGCAAGAAGACTAAACATCTAAAAAAGGGACAAGCTCAGCACTTAAGGGAGCAACCTCAGGAGGTTCTGCAAATCCTCTGACTGCTTCTACTGTTTCTCTAGTTAGATTCCTTCCCTCCCACTGTTTTACAAAAGAATGACTGCAGAGAGCAAGGATGTGCTTGGAAGAGGTAGCATGGGAAACTTTGGACAGCATCCTGCATATATTCAGGGAGCCTTTTTTTCCTTGACATCTCACCATTAGCTGGGGAAGCACTGAAACAACAGCAGGCAGAAGGATTATATCTGTGGGGCATGTGCATTTGTGCTTACAGCTGCTTTTATGATGCAGCTGTTTCAGGCTGGCCAGGCTTACTTCATGCCTGAGTGGACCAAGTTTGCTTATTCAGAGATAGGAGAATAAATAAAAAAATAAGAAGAAGGATGCTCATGGATAAAAAAACTCCATGTGGCTTCAAGCCCTAATTAGCCCTCTATGCTAAGGAGAAAGCAATCAGTGGGACACACGGTCACAGCCACCTTTTCTTAACTTCTTGCTATCTGCCCTGAGGTGCTGCAGAAACGGCAATTGCTTTTGCTTAAGCCACAAAATAGCTGCAGCCTTCCCCAGAGAGGCTGCACTGCACAGAGCCTTGTACCTGTTCCTCTGAATGGATGCTCCCAGAGAGCAAGTGCAAAGGCAAAACCTGTCACACTTGTATGACCTTTGCCCTGATGTTTTATTCACCAAGGCTGAGATCAGGGGAGGCCTGGAGGTTGGGGGTAAATCACTCCAGCAGAGACCTACACTAACCCAGCCATTTTGGGGGAAGGAGAACAAGAGAAGCAAGGACCATCACTTTTTCAAACAGCCCCACCTCTTTCCTCTGCACATTGCCTAAAGAAGTGAGGAATTGCTGAGAGGTGCTGGGATGAGAAGTCACCTACCATGTACATTGGTCGGCTGCACTGCTGGATACAGTCTGTGTACAGCACCATCACTGCTCGCCGAAATATGCCCATGTCTGTCAAAGGAGAGGAAAAAAAGCCAGAAGAGCCAGCACAATGAGCTCTAAAATGCCTACGAGGAAGAAGCTGACACCCACCAGCTGACAACAGAGAGCCCAAGGTGTCACTGGATTCATGTCTTGCCCTTTGGAAGCAGTCTGTGCTGAGCAGAAGGGCATCTACCACAGGATGTATATGGCAGTTGGCCAGAACAACAGCTTAGGGGTTTAAAAATATATTTAAAAATCTCCTCTACCCTAGCACTGCCCAGAAGTCACACAGGCCCTGCCTGCATGTGTAAAGAGGCTGGCTTTGCAACCCCATCTCTGGAAGGAACGTGTGTGTATGTAGGAAGAGGGAAAAGCACCTTCCGTGGAACAAGCTGCCAGAGCAGGGAAACAGGGGAAACAACAGAAACAGGTCCCACAGCCTTTAGAGGATCCTAGCAGGGCAAAGTACACTCAAGACACTCCTGCTCTCAAAATCATTGCAGAAGCTTCACTGCAGAGCCATCAGTGGCAGGAGGGATGGACAAACATGTATGAATACACATGTTCTCCTTTAGCCACAACACACAGCTTGAAATAGCTCCTGCACTGAGATCCGAGCTCTCCTGTGCTGGCTCACTCCCTTTCTTCCAAGGAACAGGACTGCCAGCACTGCTGGCAAACTGGTTTCACTTCCCAAGAGCTGACCCCAGGTGGCACACGATCCTGCCACCTCACACACATCCATGCAATCCCTGGCTGCTACACCTCAGCACAATCAGTTCAACAGGGAAAAAGGAAAGCTGTGGACAGTTACCTGAGTCAGGGCCGTCTGAGGCAGACAGAGGCAGAAGAGGAAGAAGAAATAGGTTTATAAGCAGAGCACAAGAGCCAGGCTGCCCAGCAGACCCTCTCCCCACCTCACCCCATGACAGGGTGTAGGTCACCCCTCTGAGCACAGCATTAGGGAGAGCTGCAGCTGAAGGGCAGCTCCCCCAGGGCCCAGCTGTCCTGCCACCACAGAGCACACAGCTCCTGCTGATTCCCACTGCTCCGGGAAGCAGCAGCACAAGGACTTCAGAGGCCAGGAAGGCATCAGAGGGATGAGAGGACAGGGTAGCCCAGAAGAGGAGCCACAGGACTGTGCTGCACAGGCGGGTGAGGACAGGAGGCACCCGCACACCCGGGAGGAGATGGTTCGGTCACAGCACTCACCGATCTTGAAGCGACCCATGTAGTAGATCTGGGTGCTGAGAGCCAGGGAGGCCAAAACATGGATCATTGAGAAAACAACCCAGAACCACATGTCATTTTTCCCAAACACCTGAAAGCAAAGACATTTTAAAAGTAAACTGAGCCCTCTTTCAGCAGGACAACCCTTTCCTGTCCTGTATCACCATTAAACAACCTCACTAAACACAGAAAAAACCCCCTAAATCTTCCAACCAAAAAACAGATCTATAAATTCAAAACCAAGTCCAGAGAAGCAAGAGGAGCTCTGCATCCTGGAGAGACCACCATTCTTTCTGAATGCCCCTTTAGACAAAACTGGATGGACAGCAGCTGGCCCAGGGAACAGAAATGCAGGGACTCCAAGGTCAGGCAAGCTCTCTCTGCTGAGTGGGCAGCAGCTCTCTGGCCAGGAGGTGGATTTTTACAAAGGCGGTCAGGGAACAAACCATCACTTTAACAACTGTACTGAAGTAGACCAAAAAGGATAGAACCGCTCTGCAGGCAATTGCTCCTACTGTGCATTTTCATTTTATTTAAGGACTGGTAGTAATCTGCAAGCACAGGTTAATGCTACATTAAAATCCTAATTTTTCATTCATACAATAAGGAGTCCAGAAACTCTGATCTGCCATCAGGCTGTGAACACTTCCCTACCTTGGGGTAAAGCAGTCACCTGAAATTTTTCACTTTGTGTATACAGAGAAAAAAACCCCACACACCAAAAAGCAAGTGGAAAAGCCACCTCTCCATGAATGGAACAAGGGAAACATGCTGCTTTCAAGCTCCACTGAACAGCTTCAAAGCATCCCACAAAAGAAGACAGAGCAATCCATAATAAAGTCTCAGTGTTTTGAACTTTTTCAAGATCTACCACTCCTATCAAGAGATTCTTGGGGAGTCCCAAGGTCACCAGCTCCTCCTGCATGCCTCATCCCACAGACAGCCTTGTAAACAGAGACCTCTGCATTATGTGGTAGTGAGGAGCTCACAGCCCACTGGGATCTAGCTGCTACTTCAGAGCAAGAATTCCATGGATTTTGCCTGGTTACTGATTAATGAAAATGAGTCCTTCAAAAGAAGAGAAGCAGAGACCCCCAAGGTAAAGTACAGCTTGAGGATTCTGGTGAGCCCAGCTCAGTACTTGCAATCCTACGAGCAAACAGGAGAAGTCTTGTCGTTTGTGCTCCAGTGCCCTTCCATAGGCAGGTACACCAGGAATTTGCCTGAGAGCCCCCCAGACATTATCCTAACCCTGCTCTTCTCCAGAGATAGGAAAAGCAACTGCAACAGCTGTGACAAACAACATGGGGTATTCCAAAGGGGAGACATAGGTACAAGCAATTAGGTATAAGATACCTGTCTTGGAAGCCCAGCCAGCCTCACCCCTCTTTCCTCCATTGTGAATCATGCCACAGGAAGACCATCTGTGTGCTTGGACAGGTACATCTGGATGCATGAATTTCTCCTCTTGAGAAGGGTGGCATGTGGTGGGCAAAGCCCAAGAAAAGCCCACCTAGAGGCAACTGTTCTGCTCTTCTCCTACCTGAAAGCTCAGGGGAAGAAGGAGGAAAGCCCAGCAGAACTGAGAATTCAAATGCTAACGGCTGCTAAACACACTCTTATCCTACTCCGCTGCTTTCCCCAGTCATTTTCACACCTAAACCACGTTCCCAGCCGTGCCCCCTCCTTCCCAGAGAAGCAGCCAAGAAAGAGGGAGCCATACCACTCCAAGGACAGCCAGGGAGATCACCACAGCAAATGAGGCATAGGCGGAGTATGCGCTGGCATTGATGTCTGGGTGCCGGGTCTGGTAGAGCTTGAGCATGCACAGTCCCGCGATCATGTACATGAAGGAGGTGTCTGTGGAGGGACACAACAGAAACAGTGTGAACAGCTACCGCCACTGGCCCCAGAAAGCTGCTCCAAGGGCACACAAAACATCAGGGATCTGTGCCTGCCAGCCTCGGGTTTGGCCCTGCTGCTGCACTGCACTGTACAGCAATTTGTGCTTTGCCACTTTGCAGCAGCACATCTTCCATGCTCTGGGACAACAAAAACTAAAGGGGACCAGAAAATAAGTGCCCACAGGGTGTCGCAACCTCCTGACTGAGCTTTGAAACAGGCAGGCTCCAGGGAGACTTGGAAGGGTAGAGAGATGGGAAACATCAGCAACTCAGCAAGAGACAGAACATGGCAAATCCTAGCTCCAGCTCAAAAGGAGAAAGAAAACTCAGCTTACCAAACTGGAAATTGGAGTAATTAGGGCAGACGTGGTAACAGGCACTGAGCACCCCTTCCATCATCAGAGCAATGCCCATAGCATAAAAGAGACCAAAATGCTTTGGGATCCCATAGTCCTGGAAGAGAGCAGAGCTGTATAGTAAGTGCCCTCAGTGTCCTGATCACGGGCAAGCTTCCATTCTCCATCACTCCCTCCTAACTCCTAGACAACTCCTCCAGTCACCAGTGCAGCACAGTGTCCTGTGTGCAACCACAGGCTCTGGATTTAGACACGTGACATAGCCAGGTGAATTCACAGGCAGCAAACCTAAGCCAATCACACTGGAAGTTCTGATCTGAAGACCTCAATGTCTTGGTACTGACATCATGAGATGGCAGATCTCTGTCCTGTACCTCATGCCATGCTACACCCGGCCCAAAACTGAGAGAGGACTGACCAGAATTGTTCTTGTAGTCGGTAGGGTCTTAAAAGCACCTGAGCAGAGCCCATCAGCCCATGTGAGAAGGCATTTCCATCACAATTTGGCCAAGATTTCACCTGAAAACCACAAGCAGCAGACCCTTACAACTGCTAATGCCTTTACTTGCTACCAAGCCCATGAGAACAGTGCCGTTTGTCTCCAAAATCCACCAGCACCTCTGCCCACAGGGCTGCAGATTTCTCCATCCTCTCCCACAAGAGACTACAGCAGCTCTGGCTACAAGAAGCTCTGCTTCAGAGACTGAGGCAGCCAAATTCCTCTGAGTTATCATAAGCAGCTCTTGTGTAAGACAAATCAAACTTCACTATAAAGAGAAGCATCTTGGGACACACTCCTACTGTCCCAGTTCCTCCACAGCAAGCGCTGCAGGAAAAGCCAGAGCCATGGGAGTCCTTCTTCTATTAAATAATCTCCTTGTCTTCACAGGCCCAGGCTGGGTCACCACCACAGCAGTATGGACATACTGCAAGCAGTAAAGCACTGGGGTGTGCAGAGCATAAGCATCCCACCTAGACCCTTTTGCACAGGAGGAAAAAAAGAGGAGGATTCAACCCTCCAGGCAAGGAAGGCAAGTGGAAACCTATTGTGTGTCATTCTGGTTTTTGAGTTCACTCCATCTTCCCTGCCTCCACTCAGCCCCAAGCAATCATGCCTCCTACCAGGGTGTAGATATCTTTCATCTCCATGGCCCGACGGTGGAGGATGTCCCTGCGCAACACAATGAGGAGGAAAAGAAAGCCCAGCATCATGTGGCCCACGTTGCTGAGGATGTTGTTGAAGGCACTGCAGGAAAGAAGAAGGTTTAAGACAAAGGCAGCACAGCAGCAGGAAGCTGAACCCTGGATTGTGATAAGCTGAATCCATGTTTCTCCCCCCTCCATCACCTTCTACCTCAGCAGCTGCAGAACTGCAATTTTCTCTCCAGATGACAATTTCAGTTTGAATAGTTCACCTATCCTGGTTAATTTAACACTTCTGCGAGATTCCCAACTCCGGGCCTTCTTCACAGTCACACATTAATTTAGAGAAATGCTACACTGGAAGGACTGATGTGAACTTCTTTGCAGAGCTGCTGCTCCTTGGATACAACTGTCCAATAGAGCACACTGCTGTGCCACTGATTTGCAAGGGGCACCCAGGTGCCACAAGTTCCTGGGTGTACATGTCTCACAAGTTCCTGGGTGTACACATCTCACTGCAACAGAGCACCACTGCTGAGCAAAACACAAAGATCAGAGTCCTCAGCTCTCAGGGGTCCTATCAACATTGCTACTGTGAGCCTGGCAAGCATAAAATCCTGACCTGGGTGCAGCACAAACACTCAGGAGGCACCAGACAAATAGGCAGTGACGAAAGGGCTCACTCACCTCAGCACCCCAAGGGGATGAGCACACAGGAAGTTGTAGTAGCAGATGTCCTGATTGCCCGTCACATTCACTACCTGGACAGAGAGCAGTTGGGAGGCCTGGCATCAGCAAATCCTCCCTTCTCTGGGGGGTTTGCCCCATGCAAACACAGCACAAACACAAGGTGTACCAGGACGCAGCCTAGCTCCAGCACTGGCACAGGGGAGTACTGACATCTGCAAGCAAAGCTTTTAGGGGGGGACAAGATTTTGTCACGGGCCACAAACCTGATAACAGTCCTCAGAGGAAACACTGTGTGCTCTCAACCCCCAGCCACTAATAGACTTGGCTGCAGATATCTGCATAACAGCAGGATAGCAAAGGTTGGGAGAAGGGAGGAGAAATCACAGCAAACACTATTTGCTCTTAGAGATAACACCAAATTCCTCCTGTCTCTAAAATGAAACAGGACCCAAATGAGACATCAGTTGAGCAGGAAAACAGCAGCACTCCTACTTCCCAAGCAGGAATAGCAGAACTGAAAGCCCAAACGAGCCAAGCTCACTGTAACATTAACACAGCGCAGCAAGAGCAGCTAAGGTAAACTGCCCCTCACACAGAGCAGAACTCCTGAGTGATCCCAGTTTCACTGTGCCTGTCATCCTTGCACAACACCACCACAGGGCAAGTCTAAAGCAAGAGGGGACAGCCATGGAGCCAAACGCACCGTCTGGTAAGTGATGACGAGCTGGATGACCGGCAGGGCATAGAACACTGCAATGGTGATGATGTTCCTGCAGAGCGGAGACAGCAGCAGCTGTTACACACACACCAAAACCAGGGGTGCACACCCAGAAGAAAGCCCCACAGTGCTCGTGGAGGAATGTGCACACCTCGCTGCTCTGGGGTTACAATCTCACTGTGACCCCCTGAAGCAGAGGAGCACATGTGCTCAAGCACACAGGAGGCAAACAAGGCAAATACTGAGGGCACAGGAAAAGCCAGGATGTTGGCCACAAGCTCATGTGCTTGAGCGCCAGTTTCTCGCCCCTCCCATTATGTTCCAGGGCACTGGTTGTTACCACGCTTAAAAGCAATGAGGCAAAACAGAATCTACTGCCAGGATCATGTGTGCTCTGGTACACAAATATCCTTACTTGAGGCATGTGGGATCTGCAGTTACCCGGTGGAAAAGCGTCAGAATGGGTAACAGGATTGTTCAAAAGTGGTTCAGAAGAAGGGCATACAGACAGACTCCACAACCAGAGACTCTGGGTCCAGAGTATGGGCCTTACCAGTTTGCCTTCTCCTTACCAGAAATAGATTTTGTATTTTTTGCTGACAATCCTTCGGTCTTTCCTGGACAAGTCTGATAGATAGAGGAACACCTAAAACATTAGTGGGTGGGGAAAGAGGGAAGAAAACACAAAAGAACCAATGTAGATTACAGATGCCAGTAGAAGATCTTGACATATGTGCAGCTTGGTGGTATTTGGACTGGTTTTACACAGTGAACTCACTGTGTCCCTTGATGCTATAGGAGTGAGTTCTGCAAAATCCTCTGACCTCCAGAAATGGTTCCAACCACACAGAGCAGTGCAGGATGACTAAAGGAGGCAGTTTGAGAGCTGCTGGCTTAAAGCCCCTCTGTACATACACTGTAGTCATACTACTTGTACTAAATAGCCACCTACTGTTGCAGATTATTTTCTCCCTATCTTCACACCCCCTTGAACTTTCTGGGACACTCTTTGGGCATTTTCCTCCTTTCTCAATAATCCCCAACACATTTTGATTTTCCATATTAAAGCAGTCACTTCAGCAGCATACTTATCACAGTGGGAAAACTTTCAGTGACTGAAAAAAGGCTAAGAAGCACACTCAGCTGTATTAGGTGAAATCCACCTCAAAAGGGAACAGGATTTTTGAGATTTCACTGAAGTGATCAGTTGTGGTCACGGCCCAGACAGGCCCATGGCCCAGCAGGAGGGCCACAGCTGCAAGAGGAGCCATACCTTAGTGCGGATGATGTTCTTATCACTCTCGATTTCTGGCATGGTGTCGAAGTCGCTCTCCTCCTCCACGGAGCTGTCAGTGTCCGAACCAGCTGGGGGCCTGCACTCCGGGGAGGACAGCTGGCGTCCACCGCTGGAGCTGGACTCGTCTGGGCCAGAGTGGGGAGAGCGAGACAGACAGGGTAAAGGCTAAACCCCTCTGTGCACAGCAAGAATAAAGCTGTCCCAGGTGCTCTGATGCTTTGACAAGTTGACATGGCTGGTTCAGGGGAAAAATTTTTCCATGATCCCAAACCTTCCTAAAAGTTTTAGGTGATCAGCTAAGAGCAGTTTGAAGGACCATTATCTTCCCCTCTCTACAGTATTTTAGTTTTCACTCTGCTTTTATTCTATTACTTTTCATCTCTTAACATTTTCTACTCTCTACTACCCTGGGTTCTGAAATCTGGAATTCTAAGATAAGATAAATACCTCTAGAGAAAGAAGCAGACTGCTAGGGGTCAAAAATACACTCACCTAGTTAACCTTCACATTTTATGTAAGTTTTATATATATCTAAGCTTTTCTAAAAATACTGTAGAACAAAAGACAAAGTCGATTTTTCAAAGCAGGCAAAGTACCAGCTTTGTTCCCTTTGCATCCCTGGTACTGGGCTCATACAGGTCAGCAGGACCCGCCTGCACTTCCCACAGGCTGGGCAACTCCCAGCTCATTGCCCACACTGTCATGGGCAGAACACAGGCTTCTTCCTCATTTCCCAAATGCTTTTAAAAGATTTCTTTGGAAAAAGGGGAAGGAGGGGTAAAGTGGTCATTTAAGCCCTCAGGAAGTTTTCTTCTCCTCTACTGCCAGGGCACGATTTGCCTGTTGGCAGTATGACATTATTTCTTCCCTAGTGAAATCCCTGGAGGCAAGAAACTCCAATTGTCTTTATGGCACACAACCCTTCAGCCTCCCAGGGACAGGCATGCTTAAAAGGCAGGCTGTGAGCTAGTAACAGGCTCCTAGAGGCTTGCTGGCAAGGGACCTTTGTCAGTCACAAGTAAATGTCCTGCCTGAAGCAGCACTGTCACCCACAGCTCTCAGGTGACTGTAGCTTTGTCTAAGACACATTTCCAGTGACAGTCTCTTGGGGCACCTCTTTCTGATTTACCACTTTTATTATGTAGATGCTTTTCCCTAAAGTGCAACCTGAACCTCACAAACTGCATTTTGGTTGTTTGTTTTTTAAATAATTGTAAGATGCTCCTAAAGTAGCTTGCAGCTTTATTCTCCTCTGGTGTTAAATCACAATAAAAGTGCCTTCCTCCACCCCAGGGAGAAGTCTTCCAGTGCCCCAGTTCTGGAATATACTGTACCAATAGCACCATAGCTGCTTCCCTCAGGAGTGCTGGCTGAGATGGGATGTGAAGAAGTCATCATCCCAGATCCTGCAATGGAAAACAGACCCAGGAGAGACAGTTAGTTTCATGCCAGTGCTTCAAAATGTCTCTGAGGTGAATACAAACAGCTTGAAGAGCTGGAGGGGCTTGGAAAAAGGAACATTTCTCTAAACAGATGGCAGTCTCCCTCAAGAGCATACTCTGCAAAAGGGAAACCCTTGTTCTGCAGTGTGAAGGAAACCCATTCCCTTCAGCTTCCCCACACAGGGTGCCAGTGAGACTGGCAGCATGAGCCCCCCTCCAGCACCCTGTACAGATCACACTGTAGGGCTGCAGGACTTAGTAAATTTTAGAGCAAGTCTCAAGATGTTCATAACAGCCTTCTGAATTTCTAATTCTTCTATTTCCCCATCTCATGCAACTCTTCAAATCCTGCTACCTTCAGCTATCCCTGGAAGAGTCACAGACTTTGGCAGGACAGCTGCTACATAATTCTAACCAATCAAGAAAAAAATGCTTTATGCAAGAAGTGGTAATGATCTTGTGCTGATGACAAGAAGGGCAAGCCTTTGAGGGCTAGGAACATCCTGCATCCTGCCCACATATATGAAGCAAGGAGGAGTGCTCTCCTGCCTCCACATTCTCTCTTGTTGCTTCCAGTAGTGGAGCTCAGCAGCTGACCTGCATGGCAGGAAACAAAGCCAGCTGAATCCCTTCACTGAGAGGTCAGTCACAAAAGGGAGGGAAGCAAGGGCAGCAGGACCATGATTTCCAGTAGTGACAAACAGTGAGACAGGTTAAGTTACTTTAAAGCTTCAACCCTGCAATAATATCATGTGGTCAGTCAGCAGCAAAGCAATGCAGGACGTGGCATAGTATTGAAAGCTTTACTGCAGCCTGGCAATGGCCTGGCTTGCCAAGCTGCATCTCTGGCTTCCCAGTACATGACTGGTCTCAAACTGACAGGCACAGGCAGAGTGCTCTTTCCAACCGGAAATTCTGGGCATTTCCCTAACACCTTGCAATGGTGTTATCCCATTACAATGGTTTTTATACCATTTCCATTAGACACAAATGTAGAGAGATCTAAAAGTTGTCCCTGACTAACCCCAAGTCAGGAAAGCACCCAGATAGCAATGATATTTGATAATTCAAGTCCCAATTACTGCTTTTCTCTGGCATGTCTGCTGTGCTTGTTGAGCTGGGGCCTTAGACTTGGTCTCAAATTTCAGCCCCTTTACCCTTCTGCCCCATCCCTCTAACAGAGAAAACAAACAGCTCAGAGGGGAACCAGAACGTGACATGGACTGAGCACCAGAGGGAGGGTCCTGGTACACTGCAGCCCCCAGGTGACAGCCCTTGAGCCCTGAGCTGAGACTGGCAGGATGCTGCAAGAGCACGATGCAGCTTCTACTCATCACCTCCCATCCAATCTCCCTCTCTCATGGAAGCTTTTCCTGTTGCTTTGGAAGTCATTTGGAAATCCAGATCACTGTGAAGAGGGCAAAAGCATTTCCCTATGTTCACAGCAGCAAGGCACAAACACAGTTCTTAGGCCTGTCAGTCTTGTTCCACAAGGATACTCCCTCCTAATTTTAGACCAGGCTTTATTCTCTCAAGTGACCTGTCAACCTTCTCTCCCAAGTTACCAAAGATTTAAATCCAGACAAAGCAGGCAAGCCAAGGAGAAAAGGTACTCTGCCCTGTCTCTAACAGGCACTTTGGACCCAGCTCACCCACTAATTTCCATCCCACTTCCCACTGTGAGAGTGAGTCAGCAAAGTAAATGTCCCACACCAGGCGTGGTTCCTCCAGCTATTGCCTCCACCAGATAGTGAGGATGTGGAAGGGAAGGTGTGCCACGGGATTAAAAAAAAAAAAAAGGAAAAAAGTGAACCTCAGAAGCCAGAAATAAGGTGGATAATAAGAGCAAAGAGGCACATGGAGTGGAAGGACATTCTAAGACCAATGGCAAAAACACACTGCTGAGCACTTCCATCCAGTTCCTTGGTGGGGGAAAGGAATGGGGAGTCATGAAGGAGGCAAGATCCAGGCATACTAGGGAGGGAAAGAAATTCCAAAGGGTGGGAAGGGGAGAAAAAAAAAACAACAGAGAAAGCCAATGTGTCCACTGATCTGGAAGACATGGAAGATGCTAATTACCATTTTATAAGCATCAGTCAGACACACCCTGAAGAGACAATAGATGAAGAAACAGCGTGTGGGTAGGACATGATTCCTCCCCAGAGGAAAGGATGTGGCTGCAACATGCAGTGCCAGGTATGTGAAAGAGGCAATGGACTGCAAGGGAAAAGACAGGTCACAGAAGCAGTAGGTGCCTCTGGGAGGAAAGCTGTAAACTATGAAGGAACTGTGCTCCTCTCTCCCTTCACAGGGATGCTGTTCAGCAGTCCTCCCTGCTCAGCAACCCAGCTCTCTACTTTCCAGGTCCATACTAAAACCAGCATCTGCGCCCTGCAGCTTCTTTGGGAACTTTCCAAACACCAGAATTTAACTCCCACCTCTCAGCAGGGCAGCTTAGAAGGCAACTTCTAAGCTGGCTTCAGCACATTAAACCTGAGCTGCAGCATCAGCAGCACTCCCTGCGACTTCTGGTCTCACCTGGCTGAGACTGTGCCTCCTTGTCTTAGACAGTGATTCCTTGTCAGCACCTTGGAGCTCTTCCACAGCCTTGGATAGGTCCCTTCAGCTTACCCAAATTCCCCAACACACAGGCCTTTCCCATTTCTCCAGTCCTTAAGACCTGCTCTTTTTTTACAGCAGGATCCATCCCAAATGATATAAAATTAGAATACCTTTATGGACATTTTTACAGTTCCCCTGTTCAAAAAAAAAAACTAACAACTTTCACATATATTCCAAATACAGGGATACATGTGGATCTTAGTGGCTGACAAAGCAAGTCTAAGAATTCAAAGACTCTCAGGTCCTCAGCAGAAATATTTAGCCAATTAATGCCAGTCAGAGTGAAGTTCCTCTGCTGATCCTTTAAAACACAGCTCATGCTTATCTGATGGTATGTAGCGGACCAGAGAGACTGAAAACACTCGGGATCAAAAAAGGAATAACATCAAGAACCTTTCAATGCTGCCAAAATGATGTCCTCCCTTCCTCCAGGAGAGAGGCACAAATGACCTCAACACCACCACTTTTGAACTACTTTGCAGGCACTAAATATTTAATCAAAATGAAAAGACTCCCACACTTCACCAGAAAGCAAGAACTCGCAGTGCTCCCCACCCACATGACAAAAACTTCCACCTTTCACTGGTAGCTTCTTAGATGTAGCTCTGTTTTTATAAGGCAGAGGGCTGCAGCTTGTGGAAATGTGGGTGCAGCACAAAGCAAACTGAATCCAATGCCAACACAAATACCATAAACACCACTACCTAACTCTGTTAGTCATTCATTTACCTGGCTTCCAGTGAAAAACAATTAAACATTTAAATTCAATTAAGACATTAAAAGACCCCATGCTCAAACCAGGCAGAGGAATTCTTAAAGCACAAGAGCTGACATACTCAAAAGTGCCTTGTTTAAAAATCAACAGAACATTAGCCTGTAGCCAGGTCTAGGCAAGGCTTGGCCTCCCCTCCACCCCTTCAAAAGGCAGCTCCTAGGGGTAGGAATCAAGACCAGGTTCAGGGCAACTGGCTTCATCGGCCCTCACTTGTGAGGGCAGAGAGGAAGCTCTAACATCTTTCTTCAGCACCAGAGACTATGTGAGCTACCAGGGAAGATAGCTCCAGGTCAGAGGGTACTCGACTGAGAGCCTGTCCTTTGCCTGGCCTGGGGCCTGTGCTGGTCACTCAAAGATGTCCCACAACAGAGAAGAGACCTTACCATGCTCTGGACTCAATCTCCCAGCTGAGGCCTTCCTTTGAACCCTGCAAAGCAACAGACAGCACTCATGAGACAGCCAACAAATCTCATCACCTGCCAGCCACGGCAAGATTATCTAGGACACCAATAGGTAAATATGGTGCAAGCTCTAAAAAACCAAACAAAACTAACAAAAACAAGCACAAAAGAAGTACACACAACAACAAAAAGGAAGAATACTGTTTGGACTAGACACAACTCAGCCATGACTGCTCACTGTCCACCTCTCTAACTTCCAAAGCAACAGAAAGTTTATTTACTCCCTCAGCTATCCACCAGAGGCAGGACAACTATTTCCATGACTTATCCCATCCTTCACTGCTCAGTATGTTGGGACAGACCCTCACACTCCACCTTTTCCAAATCCATCTCTGCTCAGGGGACCAAGCATGTGTGAATCTACTGAAGGGGCAGCAGGATCTAGAGGCACTCATTAGCACAATGCTTAAGAAGCCCATATCACCTCTGTAAATGCAGATGTCAAGCAGAAGATGGTAAAAAAAAAAATCCAAAAACAAAGAAAACTCCCCACCAACATATTCCCACAGAAAAATATGGGCAAATAAGAGCACACACTGAAGTAATTTCATTGAATTGTTCCAAATAAATGTATTTTCATTGATGTGTCTTGAAGTTAAGCCATGTCCATGCAGGCATTCTTCAATATTCTTCTTCAACACAAGCCTAGACACCAATGTTTGGAGCAGGGGAGGCAGGTAAGGAACAAAAACAGCATTCTTGGGACTCCAAGGCCCTATTTGTGTTGCTGCCACATACTGCAGTATTCAGTCCAGCATGCTCTCACACTCCATATCCCAGACTGGTCTTTTCACAATTCCCACCTGCTGCCCAGTGTCCTTACATAAGAAAACACAGGGCTGGGGCACTACAAGATCTAGAGGGCAAACCCTTAGATCTTCATGCTTCCCATGGTCCCCACAGCAGAGGAAAAAGTATTTTCTGGCTGATGCTCAGTAGTAGTCCACTGAGTAGTCATGGACTTCTCCAGCTGTTCTGCTTAGATGCTTGCCACGCCCCTCATCCCAAATTTTCTGCAGGGTGTGGTGTCCCTGATGATAGGAAACAGAAAGGCTGTTCTTTTATAACCCTAGACTCACCTAATGTAGTGCACAAAAGCAACAACCACTGAGCCCAGGTAAAAGGAGAGGAAACTCAGGAAGCTGAAGAACATGGCCTGGACATAAACAGACTCTGAGGAAAGAGAAGGGATCAGTCAGCTCACAGAGCAGGAACAGCACCTCTCAGAGTCAGCACTCTTCCCAATAAACCTTGTAAAAATGCCCAGCCCCAAACAGCCCTTCCAAACCCATTTGCTTTCTTCAAAAGGAATTGACAGAACCTGTTCGGCACTATCTCCCCCCATTTCTTTATCCCCAGTGCTAGCTGGTGTGCTGCACAGCCCTTCCTGGAAGGGAGCAGGCTCCAGGTGGTTTTGTCTCCTTTGCTGGTGCTTTCTGCACCATTCCTTCAGAGGCTGCTGGCCCAGTCATACCCCTCTATTCAGAAGTGCCAAGTTCCCCTGTAAAGTTGCATTGCTCTGCCCAAAGACACTGACTGTTAATGGAGGGTACAATCGTCACTTGAAGGTTCTTTGTCCGCTGCAGGTTCCAGGTACGGTTGACATTCCCTGTGAGATGCACAGTGTACAGCAAATATAAAAACAGTATTAATGATTTCTGGCACTGATCTTGGTTCTCTGAACTTGCAAAAACAACAGGGCCTGGCTTTTCACTAAAATGTGTGGGTGGTTTTGCTTTAAACTGTTTTCTGATCTGTCAATATACAGCCTTTCCCAAATGTTTCCCCCTTCCTCCCCGTTTACCTGTTTTCAAGACTAGAAATCCCTGCTTCAACCTTCTGTATATTGCTTAAGTCTGGATGTCTGAATCCCAAAGGCATCTCATCTCCTATTCATTTAATGCCCAAAGGAGAGATTCTCTCATTACAGGCCGTGGGAGTCCACTTTTGCCTTGGCCAAATCTCTGTGAACAAAACACTTCTGCGCGGGATGCCACTCCAGAAACTCGCTCTGTTTCTGCAGGGCTTAGCACACCTGGCCAGTACAGCTCTGCTGACAGCGTTAGGATGAGAGAATGACACCCCAAAGGGCACATTTCTTTTTTTGTGGGAAAACTGGGGCAGAAAGGTGGCAGGCGAGTAGTAAAAGGCTGTTGAGGGAACCCAATATATCTGCTGGTTGCTGTCTTGTTTCCTCTATAGGGAAGAAACTTTGAGGCTTTGAGAATAGGAATGTTCCCGCTCCAGTTACAGCCACCACATGACTGGTGGAGACTTGGCTTTTACCACTGCTCAGCAAGTGGACACAGTGTCTTCTGGTTGAACAAGACACTAGACAGAACAAGTCTTTTGTAAATTATTTTCCCAGAATTACCAATTTTTCCTGTTCCCCCAAGTTCCAAGCTGTCACAGATCCCAAGATAGCAGTAGAAGATGCTCTCTGCAGGAACTGAGACACCATGGAGCCAAGAGGATAATACAGCAGCAGGGAGCAGAGGTGAGAACAAAACAAAAAGCTGTAAGCAGCACTGCCTGGGTGTCTCCAGCATCTCCCAAGGCACCAGTGGTGCTGCTGAAAAGCACACAACCCCAGCATGCCAGGCACTGCACTAGCCAGCCACCTCCTGCATTTATCAAGACTTTTAACCTGCCCAACAATATCAAATTGATACTTCACCCTTCCTCACAACTACCTGGATAAGACAGAGCTACATAATCACCCTTTGGCATCCCACAGGAAGGTCCCAAAAGACACCCACTGCTCCATCAGTCACATACAGCAATCAAATCCACCTCCCAGAGCAACTTACCATGAATTGAAGAAGGCACAGAACCCCCACAGGCGTAATCCTCTGGCTTGATGACGAACACAACAAAGAACTGCTCACCTGGGAAATCTTTTCTCTGCACAGAAGGATGGAATAAGACAGAAAATCCATGAGACACAAAGCCTCTCCCCTCCAACAGGCCAGAGATCAGGTTTTAATTGCTACACAGACACCAGAAAACACTTGGACACAAATCAGCATCTCACCTGCACTGTTATGGCTGCCTGCTTTGTCATAGACTGATAAACTCCATTGAACTCCACATTATGGTCCAGGTCATACACTGGGCACTAAAACAAACAAATAAGGGTTAAACCAGAGATAACATCCAAATTATTTTCAAAAGAAGCCAGCTAGAAAACACAGCACAGAACAGCAAAAAAAGGCCCCAGTTGGGGTATCCAAGGGAACAGAACATCTTGCATCTCTGTCTGCCCCTACACTGCAGGACCCTGCATCATTCAAGGAGGTGGGAAAAGAGAATAAGTATGGGGCTATTTCCCATCTGCAAGCAACAGCCAACCTCCATGACAGGGAACACCCCAGAAAAGGGGATGAAATATATAGAAAGGAAATCGAACTGGAAAGGAAGAAAGACATTATGTCTGAAAATCAGAAGTTCCCCAAGCTGCCTTGAGCTAGGGGAGAGTCAAGTGAACAGCATTGCTCCTTCCCTGAGCCACCAACATTCCACCTACCAACCTCCATGGAGAGAGAGCCCCATATCACAGGGCAGCAGGGAACCTCACAAGGGAGACATAAATTCCCTATGTGGAATGTGTTCCCTATGGATAGGCTAGAAAGGAACAGCTTGTTCACCTATTTAAAACAAAAGTCTCTGTATGAGCTGCTTGAACTCAGCATCTCTGTCTTGGCCTCCTTCCCACAGAATTTTCATTCCTCTTTCAGGGGCTCCCTTCACCACCACCACCAGGGCAAAGCCCTGCCTTGGGCTTTTCCCTCTGCAGGGCACAGACACCTCACAGCTGGACACTGCTCCAGCAGGCAGCTCCTTACCCTTCTCTGCTTGAACTTACCACAATATCCTGGACAGAGACAACTGAGCATGGGTAGGCTGCATCAGACACCACATTAATAATGACCGAATCAACATCCTGAGGAAATTTGTACAGAAAATACTGCAGAGAAAGCAGAGTACAAGAGTCATGATCCAGAAAACACCCTTGGCCGTATCTTCAACACCTTCCTAAGCTACCTGAACAGTCCTAGAGGGGTTTTGGGGTTGGATGTGGATGGCTTTAATAAAAAAATCAGATTTCAAATATTAAGACCTTACACTATAGAAGAACAGATTAAATATATACAAGCAACTGTCCCCCTTGCACAGTATGCTATTAGACACAAACATCTTCAATATGCAAAATACAGCATAGTTTCTGCTCCCTTAAGCTTTTTTCCATCTGACAAAGCTAAAGTGACTTCATTTTATACCCCATTCCATTTTATGTTGATATGAGCAATTTCCAGATGTTCCCATACTACTGGCTGTACTTTTATATACAGAAAACATCACAGAGCTTTCTCAAATGGGTTGCCTCACATACTGTGAACAGTATTAGGTCAAGTGGCTGAAACTCTGTCAAGAGCTTCATAAATAAATGATTGATATTAGTTGTAGGATTTAGGGTTGGTCGTTTGCTTTGATGGCAAAGCATATAATGGGGGTTTCTCTTTTCACTTCAGCTTTGAAAATAATTCAGCTGTAACTCCAAAAAAATTTGTGAGACACTAATATCTGGCAATATTCCTACTTTTCCTGTGGAGGGGAGGAATGACATCTCCTTTGAGCAGGCCCACAGGACAGTTCGTGGGGTTAGAAAAAGTTGTTTTTTCAGATCTGGGCAAAAGATGCCCCAGGCAATATCATCATTTGTATATTTATCCAGTAAAACCTTTTTCGAAGTTGCCCATTTCTACTAAAGCATTTATTCCCATCACCCTTCTCCAATCAGGGTCTTTTCTCCGCTGAAGGAGTGCTGGCTCCAACCACAAGTCCCTACAAAGTGCAAACTCACCGAGCCAGTTTCCTTAGCAGAGCATGTTTTGTCTGCAGCAAGCAAGGGCACAGGCAGACTGAGCTCCTTGGTTTCCCAGGGACACCTTTCCCCCTTGGAAAGTTTTAGGTGCATGAGGACTCTTCTATAATTTCATCTAAGCCTCACTTGCACCAGGGTACAGAATTAACACAAGGGCATTGAGGCCAGCAGTTCTCTGCTGCACACACTGCAAGTTTTATAAACACATCCAGCCAACACTTCTCACCTCAAGCATATCCAATTTCTGCTTCTGCCCTCAGGCACAAGCTGGGTTCCAGACAACATCTCCTTCAGTTGTTATATTTTTTTACAACACCCATCTAGATTTTAAATCATCTTTTTTTTCTTCCCCCTGTAGACTGCTTTAATACTTTGATTTACAAAAAACTCAGCATTATACCAATTAAGAAGTAGTCTTCTACTCCATACACCTGATTATTAATTAAAAGTCATAAGATTCATATTATTAATTGTGACAAAAGAATCAGACCACAATCACGAAGTTAATTTCATATCCTAAACAGTCTATATTCAAATTACAAAATCCTAAGTAATGAGTGTTTATTAAGAGTCACCATCATTCCCTATGCTTCTATAGTATAAAATACTGCATGAATCTACCAATCAGATTAAGACATTTGACAGCAAAAATGATTAGCTACGATGCCTGGTAATACAAAACCTAAAATTAAATGGTGTTATTAACAGTGAAAGCAACAACAAAAACAGAGTCTCCAGACAGCCTGAGTAAATCACATGCCTTCCTAGCTCTACAAGTTCCTTTATCTCTACAGTTGCTGCCAACAGCATTTTCATTCAAGAGAGGATTTTTATCTGCAGGGCTCTAAGCAAAGCTGCTCAGCTCGAGGTGCTGCTCATACGTGCTTCCTTCTGAACTAACTTATTGATGCTTTAAGTTTCAGCTTTCATATTTTCCAGATTCTGTACTGCATTAGTATATAACTCTGAACTTCATATAAAGTGTTAGCAAGTTCTCCTCACAGTTTAGTTAGACAAAACAATCCTTTTCCAGCCTGAGAACCAAGGACACCATTGCAGCCTCAGGCACAAGAAGCGTAAACAACAGCAAACTGAGGAGAGCAAACTGGGAAGATGGGACTTCATAACCTGAAGCTGTAATTGGACAATTAACCCCAATATGTAAATAGACCAAAACTTATAGAAGTGTGAAAACTCATGATCTGTCATCCATCTTGGGTAGAGCCACGGCCAGGCTCCTGTACTGCCCAAGGTGTATCCTTTAAGGCCTTTTAATAAATACCTACTTTATTCCTTTAACACTGTCTAGGCTCTGTTCTAGGCAGCCTCACAAGGCATCAATCATCAGGCAAATGCCTTTCAGGCTGACCTGCTGCCTCAAGCAAGGAATAGCAGTCTGAGTTCTGCTGCACCTTTACAGCTTCTTTACTTCTGCGTTTATTTTTTCCAGTAAAGTCTGCATCTTGACAAGTTATGCTTAGGCAAGTAAGCCAGAACTGGCAGGAATACGACACTGATGTGTATCACCTCACAGAAGTGCAGCAGTCCAATGGCCTCTGGACTTCTGGACTTTTCTGGGATTTCCTGAAGTGCCAGTACCATTCATTTCCTCTGCTCATGGGTTTTGGGAGGAACCAAATGTGTCCCTAGAGTGACTAAAGCACTGTCACCTCTTCACTGTACCCACAGAAAATTCAGCAGTAAGGAAGTTTCCCTGCATCCTAAGAGGGATGACTGCCTAGTCATAAAAGACTTGCTATCTCAAACAAAAGATCACATCAATCACTTGGATGTGGTAAGACATGCAAGTAATCTACACAGGATTCCTCCTTACCTGGGGCTGGGAAGGGCTGGCGGTGAAGTTAAAAGCTTTGTTGGTCCTAGAAAACAAATGCCAGAATGTTGAAGTCTAAAACTTTCAGGGCTGGAATACACACAAAATACCCTCAGACTAAACAAAAGAATTTTTTTTTTTCCTGGGAAGGAAAAATAAGGGAAGAGCAGGCAGACGGACCAAGTCCCTTAAGTGACGTTCAAGTAACACATGAAGAAATTGCATTTGTGTTCTCACATCCCAGCTTACTCAAGTTGGAAGTTCTCCAGCCTGGTGACTAGCAGCTCATATGCAATATTGAACGGTGCCATGGAAGCGACATCCACAAATATAATCTGGTCAGAGGGTCTTGTTTCAGGTGTTGGCTCAGTGGGACAGAGAGTCCGACTCACTTCTTGGTAGTTGTAGGTCCTCTGATAGCTACAACAGCCAGGGGAAGGAGGGAAGAGAAAGTTGGATGGGAAAGAGAGAGAGAGAGAAAGAGAACAGTTAAGAAGTTTTTCAGCACTACTAAGAATGGTATCATTTTTCCCCTGCTTGCATAACTGAAATTCTCATCTGAAAGGCCAGGAGCATTCACTCTTTCATTCAGCATTCAAGCTCCACCTCTGTTGCCTCTTGCAATCTGCACAAGGGACTGGTCATCCTCAACATTTCACTTCCCTCGGGGATGCCCACGACAGCTGTGGATATCTAACATCTGCCATTTAGTGGAAGCAAAGAGAGTACTGACAGCCACTGCTGTACCCATCACCTGCATCGGGCAAAACACTGCAGGATATCTGCTGCTGGCACCAGGATTCAGTCCTAGAATGAAGCATCACATCTTAAATGGTCTCCAGTGCCTGAAAATTCTCTATTTGCAGCACAAGCTCTGGGGTTAATGAAGATACAAAGCAGTATGGCTTTCATAAGAAGCAGCCCCAGAACAACCACCCCTGGAATAAACTTAACTGAGATGTTCCTGAGGTGAGAAACAGAAGCCCTTTTTCCCCAAATGCACTGTCACACAGAAGTTATGCCCCAAACCAGAGACCAGGAACTACCTGCACACATGGCAGGCAACTGTGAAACGACAGCAGTGATGTATGGTAGATTCAGTGACTGGTGCCACAGGCAGTGCCCCCACAGACAAGCCTCCTGGTACTCTGTGCACATATCTGAGAAGCTAAGAGCCAAGAGCAGGCTGCCAAGTAAAAGCTTACCTGTCAAATCCTGGTCTTCCTATACCCAGCTGCCAGTAAGCAAGAACACTCTGCAACCAAGCCCTGCAGTCTACACAGGTCACAAGATGTAGCACATGAGGGAGGCTGCTGATGAACACAGCTGGTAGAGGAGTGTGTCACAAAGAAGAGACTCCAGTACTTACAGGCCTCGAAAAATGAGTGGGACCTGCCATGAGAGCACTCCCTTCTGCTGGCGAACTACAAACAGGACAGGGTATTGGAGGTTCTCAGAGCTGCTGTTCACGTACACCCGCACTGCAGCCACCTGTGGGAAAAAGAGAGTATAAGCTGAAGGTAGAGAGCAAGGCAGCTCCAAATCTAGGCGGGAGAAGCCTTTCCCCCTTCCTCAGTCTGACCTAGGTGCTGACAATATGCACAGGGAGATCAGCAGTGTTAATCGCTAGACTAACTATTCAGATCCAGAAGTCATTTACAGAAGTGCCTCTCTGCTGATGCTGCTGTCCAGAATCACAGCCCTGTGCCCAGGTCAGAGGTGACCGTCAGACAAGATACAGTGGATGAATGCAGAATACGTAAGAGAGTTCAGTAGCTTCTGCTGGGAGCAACCTACATAACTTATCTTACAAAAATTAAGTAAACAGATGCAGACACACAAGACAAAGACCCAAAGTTACAACTAAGAATATTTTCTTGCTGGGACTCTTATGTAACTCAGTCAACACTACTGGGAAAGTCACAAAGATGATATCAATAGCCAAGGATGAAAAAGGATATTAGCAGTTGGCTCTCACGTAAACAATTCCAATATAACCATAATCCCACCTAACAAAACTGAAATGCACTGCTGACTGCCCTCAAGTGGACAAGAAAGGCTGCTTGTGAGAAAGGGTTTTAATGCAGCCCACTGCACCAGCAACTGAAATTTCTCCTTACATTATTGGCCACCAAATGGTTGCAGAGGTAGGACAGCTTGGTGTAAAGCACCCACAGTTCACTGTTTGAGAAGCAAGAAATTTGTCTGCACCACATGGAAATGTCATCGTTTCCATTTGAAAACAGCATCCCTTCAGCTCCCTCTCCAGAACTGTGGGCACTGATCAAGAATACAAAATAAAAGAGTGCATAACTCATCATATGAGGCCATCTCGATTAGAGGCCTTGAAATAATGAAAGCATATTAAGTAGATATATATACACATTTTAAACCTGCCACATCCTGAAAGATTATAATGGACTCTTACTAGATCAATAAAAGATTTCTCACAGATATCCTGTCTTCATACCCTCCAAGTAGCGTAAAGGTACAAGGAAGTAGCACCTTCTGAAAACATACAGAATTAGCAAGGTAGAATATGGAGAGTTATCAGAAATGGAAGCTTATTCTTACCCTGAGGACACTGGTTTCAGAGAAATTACTTACATCTGCAATTCCAAGTCAAAGAAAATTCCCTATTTGTTCTTGTTTGGTGATTCTAGGCTCACATGGGAGTTGAGTCTAGTAGAACAAAACACCTTCCTGAAAGCCATAATCATTATCAGTTTTCCTGATATTATCACCCTAATACAGAGGCGACAGCCACCAATTCCTAAAAAATTAGATCTTCAACAAAAAAATCCCCCAAATAATTTAATTTAAATCCCCTTCAAACAGAAGGGCAGAAATTAGAATCTTTTCCCATTGCCTTCTGGCTTCTAAACCTTTGCAAAGCTCTTTTGGCCTGCTTTCCAGTTTTTCCTTCCAGTCACAAAAACTACACATGCAATTTTGTTCCCAAGTCTATTTCACTGTAAAGTGCTAAAACAAAGTTAAGAAGAACAGCAGCACAAAGCAAAACAGACAAGAACACCTGAAGGGTGTCACCACAGGCAGCACTGGAAGGTAACTCGGTGGCTTCCTCAGACCCCGTAGCTGCCCCGAGGCAGCCAAGCCAGCACACATTGGCGTAACTTGGAAATTCAGGGCCTGGGCTGAACAAGCTCCTGCTTGTTTGTTGGTGTTTTCTGTGACAAGGAATGAGGACATGAACGAAGCAACTGGAACTGAACAAGAAAACAAATCTAAGGTGCATGAAGACATAATGGTCAAGCCAGTCTCCTGCAAAGACATGGAACAATTCTCCACCCACTGGGAAGACCACTATCACTGCAAAAAGGACACATCTCAGTTACCTTCAGCTACCTATCCAGCAGCTTTTTGCCCAGGAAACAGTTCAAGCAAGCCCACCTCCACAAGGGAAGTGATTCTCGCTTGCCTCAGGTTGGATATGGCTATGTGAACCCTCCTGGGCTCAGCACATCAGCTCAATGCAATGGGGAGCTCACATCGAACTCATAGCAAATAGCACTACTGGTTTATGCATCCTCAACTATCCATAAATACAAGCTAGAGATTGGGAAATTCTCTTCTCCATTGACTTCATGAATATAGACCATAACCCAGGACATGAGTTATGCATATATTGCAGATAGTCAGGTTTTCTTAATTGTACATGAGTACATACATGTATGTTAAATGAGTACAATTCATTCTCAGCCCTCAGCCTCTCCTTATTATAGGAGAGGTATTACAGTGCCTTCATGGGCCCTGTGGCTCTGCATTGGACTCACTCCAGTAAGTCCATACCTTCCGTATACTGGGGAGACCAGAACTGGACACAAGCAAGATCACCTAGAGCCAGCTGACCATGGACGGAAACTCCACAGCCTCTCTGGGAGACCTGTTATGATGACTGACCATCCTCAGTAAGAAAAGAAAGTTTCCCATGTATCCTAGAGAAGGGCAAGGGAAGGGAAACAAAAGCATTGGTGATTAATGCTCTGATAGAGAAAAGCCTGAGAAATGGGAGAAAGTCCCTTCCCTCTGCTGTGATACAGCAGCCAGACCCCTCATTTGGTTTCCCTTTCTCCATAAAACTAAGCTGATTATACACCAACTAGAACATCTGTTCACCTTTGCTGCTGATCCCATTATCTTATAATAGGTGAAGGAAATAGGAGTATCAGGAAAGGGAGGTAAGAGTCTCAAGACTCAATACTCTTAAATCTAAGCACTTACCCACATGAAAACTGGTATATGCCATATTACTATCATAATGACTTCTCTACATCCTTACCGTGCTCAGCACTCTGTATTTGCTCTCTGTAACAGCTGGTTATAGCTCCTTTGCCCTGCACCCCTAAAAGTCCATATTCAAGTGCCTTGAGCTCTTTTTGGGCTGATAATATCCGGGGCAACATCCAGCTGCATCAAGGCAGGACCACCTATGGCCACAGATGGGATCACACTACATTTCTTTCCCCCCTCACCTTTCTCTCTGCACTCTACACAGGCAAAGCTGCTTCGAAGGCCACATTCAAACAGGGTGCCTCAAACAGAGAGGAACATCAGAAATTCAGAAGCAACAGTTAGAGAGCAGGTCATTAAGAAGATCCCAGTGCACTTTAAATTTCATCTCAATATACCAACAATTCACTTGCAATGAATACCTTTGTTCCTCCTACATTTGCACATATCCAGCTCAATCAGGAGCATTACACTGCCTAACCCCATCAACATCTACAAACAGGGTGATTAAGAAACTGGACAGATAGCAATTGATGGTTCCAGTCCATCTAGTTATTTACCCTGCCTCACCACAGCAACACATGGCCTCTTGTGGGCAGATCCTGCACTTCCAGTGGAGGGGCCAGATCCCAATCCCAAGGTGCAGCTGTGCTCTCCCCTCACAGGATCTCAGAGGTACAGCAGCAGCTCCCAACAGCTTTGGTTGATGGACATCTTTCTTGTACAGCAGTTATTTCTGCCAAACACTGCAATAAAACAGGTGGGATTTGCCTGCTGGCCAAACCTGCACATGAAGTTCCCAATTAGTGGTTGAAGACTTGGAAATAAGTTTGGGTGTAAGTCCAGCAAACTGTAAGTGCAATTATAAGGAAGCTTGGGAAAGTGCAGAAAGAATTACCATTTAACTGCAACCAGGGCTTCTCTTCGTCTGTTGACACTCACTCTCCAATTTAGTGCTACAGATTAGAAGAAACCCTAATTAGTGTCTTGGAGAAAGACACTTAGCCCAGCAGGATGAACTGTCCAGCAGGAACATCACAAGGGACAGGGATAGAAACATAACACTTATGAATAGATGCTTATGCTTTTTTATGCCTTCTTCTATCTGACCGACCTTAAATTTTTAATCCGTGCTTTGCTTCTAGATTCTTTTGCCTTGATATAGACAACATATACATTTTTATGCTACAGATTTAATGAATTCACTATTGAGCCAATGCTAGTAATCCCATCTTTCCCTTTAAAAGTCAGCATTTGGCATTTGCCTTCAGCAAAATATTTTTAGAAGAGTGAAAAAAAACAGGAGGTGAAGGGGAAAAAAAAGATGATTTATTTACTTCAAACATGCTTCCCTCTCCACACCTTTCCAAAGGTTATTTCATTTTAAAAACAAGCAGTTCTAACTCAAGAACCCTTCCCTGCTACAGAACCACTGCTCCCATCACACATATCTCTCCCTTCCAACACAAAACTTTATGCAGAGACAAGAGGAACCCCAGTGAAAAAGCAGTGTTTTAATTTAAAATTATAATCATCACAAAGACTATGAGCCTTCTCTGCATTCATCCCCACTCACTTAGCACTTTTGAGATGAGGAGGAAATTTTGCCTGGGCAGTAACAAGGTCAACCAGGCTGCTGTCACTCCTGCATTGCCAGTCCCTGCTGAGGGACTTCATTTTGGAGCAGAACATCACCAGCCCCACAGAAAACTAGCTGCACCTTCCCCTTCCTTGTACCCTCACAGTAGGAGGCTGGCTACATTGGCATTATAATATACTGCCAGATTTCATCCGCACCCTCCAAGCTGAAACCCTCATCTTGGGAAACAACCTTGTGTACCAAATGCTCCCTTTGACAAGGCAGGCCCTGCACAAATATTTGTCAGCAGTAACCATACTGCTGCCTTTTGTGCTGCAGGACTGAGGCAGGGTCAAGACTGCTTCAGAGACTTCTGCTCCTCACATTCCTTCCCAGAGCCAAGGCTCTGCCATGTGCAGGGGCTATTCACCAGCCACACTCATGATAGTTTCGTTTCTCAGATGACTGACCTCGAAGTTTCTCCTGTGTTTCAACGTGGACAGAGCAGTAAGACAGCGGAAAAAAGAGAGAGCTCTCAGCTCTGCATAAAAACATGTTAGACCAGGAAAGACAAATATTTGTACTTCAGTTCCACCGCCACCATGGAGATACGGGGAGGAAAGAAAAGAAAGGAAAAAAGTACAACTGAATTCCATTCTCTACATGGGAACAGGAACAAGGAGCTGGCCCCAAATTCGCACAGCTGAACAGAACCAACATGGCTGCAAACACTAAGCAAAATAAACCAGGCTCTTGTTGACATGAAAGAATCCTTGGACTGATTATTAAATCTGCATTTCCCACAGAGATTACACATCATCTTAAGACTGCGGGGATGTGAACTTAAGGGCAAGGCGGGAGGTTGCAACAACAGTTTGTGCTGTAAGCAAAGGTTTTCAAGGGCTTTACCATGGATTCCTTTCCAAAAGCTCCGGCTGAGCAAAGCCTTTGAGTCACACACCAGGGCTCCACCAGGTTCCCTGCCGCACCCACACGCCAGCCGCTCCTTGCAAGCCTGTTGGGATTACCAGCCCGTGTTGCGACAGCGCCTGGTCGTGGGCCTGCCAAGGCAGCAGGCCAAGCCCGTGGGCAGGGAACACATCCGGCAGGCAAACACACACACTGCTGCTCACAGGGAAAGGTCTCAGCGCGGGGTACGTGTACAAAAGCCACTGAACTGCTGCTGCCGGCTGTTGCACGAGAAAGAGGCGCTTCATTATTATATAAACCCTGGAATTAAGTGAAGTAGGATTGAGCCAGGTGGACTAGAGCAGTCGAGGCAGTGAATGAACATCCCATTAGCACCTAACTCTGCTGATCTTCCCACTGACAAGGCAATAGGGGAAGCTGAGACCCAGAAGGAAAATAGTTGAGACACTGACAGGTTTTAGAGAACCTCTCTTCTGCCACCTCATGAGATGGGAGCATCGCTCTTGACTGACAACAAAACAAGTGGAGCTCAGAGGATCATTCCCTTTCAGCCTTTTTCTGTCTCTGCACTCCAATGTCAATAAGCCCTAATTGCCAAAAGCAATCTGTCAAATAACCTTGGCCCACAGTTTTCTTCCAGCATTTCTGCCAGGAGTATAAAATACCCGAAGCAGCATAAACGAAGAGAGAGACTCTGGGTATGTCAAGCACAGCCTTGGACACGTTAATATAATTGCTCCAGGATTAGTATTTTTCATTTTAAATGTTTCACTCAGTGCAAATGTGGTATGTGGACTTACAGTCTGCCGTGGACTTTCCCATGAGTTCACTTGTTTGCAACAGTATCTGTGAAGCATAAATGGAACTAAGACAAATATAAAACATGATAATTTTTATCTTTTTCCATTTTTGAAATTTTGTCCTCTAACCAATGTCACTAGGGAGTCTCTAGGACAGACAGAAGGAGAAACTGGGAGTTGCCATGCTGGATGAAGTAGGTACCTGTTTCTGAATACCCTCAGACTTCAGGAACACATTAAAAATAAAAAATCTTATTTTGAGCACTCAGTTAAGGAACAAACTACTCTCTGATAATTGCATCTTCCTAAACCACAGCAGCTGGAACTCTGGGCCAGGCCACCCCTTGAAACAAAAAGGTTTATAACCTTTCCAAGTTGTAACTCCAAGCTCCTGGCAGTAACTCCAGCAATTGCTGTCAGAACATAGATACCTGGTTCCTTCTTGGCTCCCAAGTTTTTCACTTCAGTAACACTTTGGATGTGGACTGAATTACGTCTTGTAATACATGATGTATTTTTTTAAAAACCATTTTCCATTTAATTTAAACTATACTGAAGTAGCTATTTCTATGCTCAAAGAAAAACATCAGTTTAAAAAAGTAAGGAAGGCTGTTTCTGAAATCCTCTGTGGTTCTCTAAGTACACACAGCACGAAATTATGTTTGCTTATGCAAACATACTAAACTATATTTTCAAACTGAGCAGATGGCACACCCTAGCAATATACCTTTTACAGTCTGCAGTTCGAGTCCCTAAATATCCCCTGAAACAGCAGATGAGGTCCATACAGAAGAAGCTTACCTCCCTACCAACAACTTCTGCAGAAGTTATTTGAGGACATTTCAGCCTCTACTTATAATGCAAATGTATAATAAATTGCTGCACTGTTCTTGGAAAGAGTTCAAACTGAGGAGAGGCATTTTTATGACATTCCTCTTATTCAGAATTTGTTTTCTTTTTTAATTTAAACATCTCGGGGCTGGGAAGGGAACAACAAAACCTGATCAGCTTTGATTTTAAACATGACAGCCCAACGAGAAGAGAATGACTAAGATTTAGCACAACATTCAAAAGAGATGCTTTAGTTCAAGGACAAGTTATCGAGCTTGACAGCATTAGCTTACACATTTGAAATAAAAATAAAATTCTTGCCAGCCCCACAGTCACCATCTGAAGGTCCATGGGCTACCCTGCAAGAAACCAGAGCAGCTTTCAGCTTTTTTCCCTAATGCCTGCAAACTGATAGCCTTTGTCAAGATATATTCTCTTTTTGCCTCCTAGGCAGGGAAACCCACGAAGTGCAAAACCCTAGAAAGATAAAGGATAATTTAACTTTGAGGGGATCTCAGTTGCTTCTATCTCCAGCCCAAAGCAAAGCCATGTCCCACACCATTCTTTCCCCTAAGATACCCCACTTTTGTCAGAGTTTTCAAGACTGTATTTTCTGATGCAAAAAACAAATCAAGTTTGAGTTTTTAGTAGATCTCCATCCAGTTTCTCTCATAGTTTACTTTTGTTTTCCCCTGTAAGCAAAAACTTTTTGTGTGACCCTAGGCAGGGTAAGGAGTGTTCAAGAAAACCCGCTGAGAAGCAGCAAGCACATTCCAAGTGCTGTGTGCTCTACACTGCCTACGCTGTCACCTCCCAGGGTTGGCTGTTTTCTTTAAGAAATATAAATTATATACACAAGTTACTCCAAAGGGATTCTGTTGGATCCTGCTTGGCTTCAGACATCATATACTATAATTTGCTTTGATTTTTTTCGTATTTGACATTGTGCCTACATTCCTGTCACATAAGGCATTTACTGTTAGGTTCCAGAAATGGTGTGCTGAGGCTCTTCCAGTGTCCTGTGGTGAAGAGACTAGAGCCAGCAACCAAAGGGCAACAATGTTCAGGCCCTGGAGATCCTGCAATAACATCAGCTCCACTGACATCAGGAGATCTTCCCATGCAAGCATTTGTAATCTTCCCAATTTCTTTGATTTTTACCTACATCTTTGTGGCTAAACTGGTGGGCTTCCACTCAGCATTAAGGAAAGACAGAACTTAACCTGTTGCCCTCGCTATAGCTCAAGCTCAGCCTTCTCCAAACAGTAGACTGAAGTTTTATTGCATGCGTGGTGTAGCTGTGGACTGAAAGCTGGACTGGAGCCAAAACTAACATTATGCAGAACATGTGCAAGACACCATGGGAATACTTTGAGGTCGTTTAGTTCCAGCTTGAAGGGTCCCACATGTGAAACCCAAAGCCAGCTTAGAAGCAAGAGGTGAAAAAAATTCGTCTTAGGGTTGTTATAATAGGCATGGGTACTAGTGGAGTGAGACCTGCATTAGCATGTCAAACAGCAGAGAACAGCAAACACAGATTTGATCACTGCCACTCATTTATTAAACCAGGTTGCCCTGTGTAGCAGATCAAGGAGTTTCCCTGCAGCTAGGACAGATGGTTTGGTCTGAGCAAGTGACTCATCACACAATTCCAGAGGAACATATGGGTGAATGAATTCCCATTCTGGCTGCTTGCCTAAAGGAAAGCAAGTGCAACTACCACCCACACCTAGGAAACGAGACCCATTCACCAGAGGTCAGAGGAACACTGAGGAATGCATCATGCTCTTTGCCTGGAAAAGGCGCTTGGTCACAAAATTTAAGGCATGTAATTGGAAGACTTCTGATCTTCTTGCTAGTGTTGATACCACTCTTCCTTTAGGACAGTCAACTATCTGCAACTCTGAAAAAACAAAGGGTAATCATGGTAGCAACTCTCCCTGGTAGCACACAGCCTCTCATAGACTGAAGATAATTTTTTATCCATCACTCCTCAGAGAGACTTCACTCATTCCAGGGCTACACATCCTCACACTGCACAACTGCTCAGCAGAGAAGCCACAGCTTAATCAACTGTCAATCACAATTTATGGTAAGTTGGGCCATATGGGAACTGAGACTGGGGCTCTGTTCCTAGCCCTGGCAAGGAAGGAGGAGGGAAATAGCACCCACTCATTCTCTTAAAATAGGTGCAGCCCACTGCTCAGCTTTGAAGCTCATTGCAACCAACATGTACTGCATGAATGTCCAAGAACTGTGTCTGGATTGCAGCAGCTTTGCCTACAAATGGGAAGTAGGAAATTGGTTCTCTTCAGAAAGACTTAGTTTTCTAAATGTAATCCAAGTATTTCCCAAATCATACATTCAACTGACTTGAGCTCCAGTGAGGAAAAAGAACTTCTGTTGTCTTCTTCCTCATGATATTCTCCTGAACTGCTTACAGTTTGGTACGGGACATACCAACCTGCACAGTATGAGTGTAATTTGTGTTTTCAGCAAATTGACCATTAGCAACTGCCAGGTCCTACAGTGGTGGAAAGGCTCATTCACTTTGAATTCCATCAGTACTCACAGACACACACTATTCTTTTTGAAAACCCTGGTATTACTGCAAACTTAGAACTAAGCAAGTTCTCTTACTTGTCACATAAAGCCTTCTCCAGTCAGTGGTAAATCCAGCAGAAACATTCTACAGCACTTTTTCAGTCTTCTGAGCAGGAGTGCACTGCACATGCAGCTCCAGCAAATCTGCAAAGGTCTCCTTCCTTTCTCCCTCCCAAGCAGGGACATACTGAACATGGGGAATGAGCGTGCTTTTTTTTTTTAGCCCCATCCTGGATGTCTCCAGTGCAAATAATCCTAAAATAAAATAACCCTGTTTGCCCAACTAATTGTTCACCAGACTTCTAACACTGCACATCTACCTTTGCTTTTAGAGCCTGAGGGAGTATCAACAAGTGACACAGTTGGGTTTACCACTATATTTTTTTTACACTCAGAGTTAAAAATAAAACAAACAGCTGTACGGGGGGTAATTCAAAGAGCAGATAGAAGGAAAAAAAAAAGGGAAGTCAAGAAGCAGTAAGACTACTACACTACAAATCAAGCGTTTCCACCACAAGGAAGGAGTTTGTCATGTGCTTTTGTTCACAGGAGAACTTTTGAAGACCTTTGCAGCAGAGGTGGCTGTGCTTCTCCTCAGCACAGCTTTGCTTTCACAGTTCTACCTCAGCAATTAAGGCCTAAATCCTAGTACATAAAAGATTGTCAGCTTCCCTGCCTCAAGACAAGTGTTTCTGCACAGCACATAGGAAGGCTTTTCCCTGTCCAGAGAGAAGAGACCTGGCAATATATTTACACACAGGAAGTTTCAGCGAGGCGATTTGGTCCCCCTCTATGTATCATCATTTTCATTTTACCCACAGGTTGTACAGAAAGGAAGCCACATGTCTCAAAGCAGCTCTGCTGCAGAGCCCTGAATCGTGGTTTCTTCACGCTGTACATATCTGCTTGCGAATACTCTCACGGGACTCGCGCTTTCTCCCTCCTGTCTTGCATGCATTCCCGTACCCCACGGAGTAAGGATGATGATGTGGATGAAGAACATCCTCTGAGATCAGGCAAGCACAACGCTTTTCAGGAAACAGCAAGTCTCTAAAGCACCAAACAGGAGACAAGATCTTGTTTCCTTCTTTCTCTCATCCATCATTCAAGCACGGCTCTAGTCAGCTGCATTTTCAGATGTGCCTGTGCAGCCATAGCACATCAGTGACCAGAAAATTTACAGAGGGTTAATGGATCACAAGCCAGCCCTCACATTTTGTCCTTGTCCCCAAGTTGTCCCTTGCTTTGTAGGCCTGGCCTCATGAGAAAGAGCAGCAGGGGGAAAACAGCAGAATTTACAGCATCATGAAAACAAATTCCTGTTTTCAGAGCCAGATCAGTCCAGACCTGACTTTGTTTCAGAGGGGAAAGCAATTAAACTCATCCACTGCAGCCCTTCCATATGGGGAATGCTCTTTTTATTGAATTAACTTTCCTGTAACTAAGGTTAATCTCCCATGTGGTATCTGCCTTGAGTTATCAGAGGCTTCTGGCTAAACTGCCATCAGCATAGAGACAGGAAGAGACCAAAAAGACCAGGAAGAGCAGAAAGCTCAGAAGTGGCAGGCAACTGGGAAACACTGGCTGGTATTCTAGGAGTTCAAGGCTTAAGACTGTAGCAAAAAGTAATGACTAATACACTGAGTTTTTGCAGGATTTGCATTCCTTCACAAGCCCCAACACCAAGAAGACAGCATGTCCCTAAACATCTTCCCAACTTTTGCATAAGAAAACCCTGCCTGCAAGAACTTGGTGATTAAAGCCAAGATTTCCACTACCAAGCTTCTAAATCTTGAGCAATTCTCAACAACAGGGAGGCACAGGAACACCAAAGCACCTCAACCCTTAACCATGTTAGCAAGAGGAGATCCAGTCACGTTTGGCTCTCATGAGTTCAGGGCTTGCAGCTGGGAAAGGGCTGCACACAGCCACAGCCAATCACCCCAGCTAGGTCAGCCACCTTCTTGCCAGCTTCCACTGTTTCATCTCAGAAATGGCACCTGCAGAGCTCATAGAAGAATCACAGAATTGGAAGATCATCTTCAGAGATCATCTAGTCCAAACACCCTGCCATGGACAAAGAGACATCTTCACTAGGTTAGGTTGCTCAAAGCCCCATCCAACCCAACTATGAACACTCCCAGTAATGTGTATCCACAACTTCTCTGGACAACATGTTCCAGTGCCTCACCATAAAAAAAACCTCTTCCTTATGTCCTACCCAAATCTCTTTCAGTTCAAAACTGTTGCCCCATGTCCTGTCATTACACTGTAGAAAGCTTCTCTTGATCATTTTATAAGCTTTTTTATACTGAAAGGCCGTAAAAAAAGTCTCTCTGGAGTCTTCTCTACCATCAGAACCTGTTCTAGGCATCCCTCATCAGAAAACTTCCTATCAAAGTCCACCTTTATTTAAGGAGGTTTTGTCTCCCAAACATTTTTCCTAGCAGGAGCTGGTTGCCTGGCCCCCTAAGCATATTCAGGGCAGTGCTTGGTGAGTTCTGCATTGAAAAAAATATTAAATCTCAAACCTGAATTTTCCCTTTGCAGATATACTCTTGACCCTATCTCTGCAGAGACTTCATGTTCCAGCACACATGACCATGGAGATTAGTCCACTAAAGCTCCTGCTTAAGTAAGGCGGTAGTCTGTACTGAGCAGCCTGTACTTCATAGCCACAGGAACAGCTTAGTGTCCAGAAGTAGCCTAGAAGGTGCACTTAGGAACCTGCAAACACTACTGAGCAGCCATCATGCGCTTCCTTCCCCGCCTCCTCCCACTGTGTTTTCACTGTAGCTCTCTAGGAGAGAAAGCTTTTTTTTTCAGGGGTCCAGCAAAAACCACATGGCTTCAAAGAGCACATTAAATTGAAGGAACCAGATTAATTTTAACTGGTCAGTATCCGTGCTGCCTCTGCTAACAAGCCGCGGACAACATCTGGACTGCCAATAGGACCTCATCATAATACCCAATACTTCTAAACCCTGAAGAAACCTAACTTATATCTCGACCAGCTTCCAAATGGAGGCTCAAGCCCAAAGTGTGCTTTGGACCTCCTGAGATCATTGGTGACACCCAACAGTTAAGTAAGGCTTGGCTCAGTTGCATCATAGCCCAGACACCCAACTGCTGGGCAATAAATACCAGGTACATTTTATTACATAGTACACAGTGTGGGAAAAATCCATGGTTTCCATTTTCTATTGTTCTGTGCAACTGAGGACAGGAGGGAAGATTCATCTACCCAGTTCACCATCTTTTGGTACATCAGATGATCTTACTCAGCACTTAATGCCCAATCCAAACAACGGGGGCAGTTTCCAAGGTGCCACTTAGCTACATGAGATAAATACGACACAAAAAGTGGGGAGGGGGGAACCTGCAATAACTGGGTGTACATAAATGATAGGTTTCTTTCCACCATCAAACAGCCATAGATGGCCCTGGCCACACTGCCCAGCAGCCTCCTCACGACAAACCTCACCTGCACTGCCTCACCTCCCAGGCTACCACGGGAGAACACCCTGATCCTAAGGAAATGCACAGTGGGGAAAACGGCATTTAAGAAGGCTTATGAAGCGCACACACATTCTTTTTTTTTTTTTTTTGTGGGTTTTGTGTTGTTTTCATAAAATTATTTTTAATGTAGTACTATTATCCTCACATGTCCCTTCTAGACTTAGAGCGCATTCTGCTGCTGGAACTGCCGGATATCAAACCCCCCCCACCTTCGGCAGTGGGGAGCACCAAACCACCTGCCCGCCCCGCAGCTCCTGGGACACCTCAGAGCCCGCAGCTCCCTGTCCGCGCCGGGGAAGGTGGAAAGGCTCCCGCAGGTGCACTGCGGCTCCCGACCACCGCGGCGGCGGGAGGATGCGGGCAGGACCGAGGGAGAGCCCGGCCCGCTCCCGCACCTCCCCGGCACACACTGCCCAGCCGAGAGGGTGAGGGGGGCACGGTGCCCGCCCCGCCGCGGGGAACCTG
>WBMY01009483.1:0-14746 GCA_013397315.1 Donacobius atricapilla
TTACTGTCTCTGAAAAAAAACCCTACAAACCAGCTAAAATTAGCAGCTTTCTTCAGTGGAAGAGCTCAATCAATAAAACAACAAAATGTTTTCTTCCCGAGCTCAAATACTAACAAATCTTTTGCAGAAAATTCCATATGTTAGTACTAATCTAAGGAAAACATTTTAAAAATGCAACAAACGGCTTTAAAAGATTTTACGAAGAGACTTTTTAGTTGTGATTTGTGTTTTCAGAGGATGAGCAGGGGGGCTGTGGAGTTTCAGCCCTGGTTCTGCAGTTTTTGCTCTGACAAAAACTCACGTCGATGGCCCCGAGCATGACCCGTAGCCCACAGGTTGAGCAGGGCACAGCGTCAGGTGTTCCCACAAGCAGATGTGACACCTGTGCCTGAGCACTGACTCACATGGAAAGCCCAAGACATGAAGGAAGAGAAGTCCACATCAAAAACTTACTCCATTCCCTTCCAGGGCCCTGCTGGCTGTATTTCTATCCTCCCTTACACAGGCAAGGGAAGTTCCACTGGGAAAACACAGCACATGGTGTCTCTGGGATTAGGGTCCTTTTGGGGAAGGGGTCTGATGGACTGAAGAAAAAGAAGTGTCCTTGTACCCTACTGAAAACCCTTTTAGTGAGTATTCCTATAAATCAGTAACTCCTAGGGCGCGAACTCCGGGCTGACTTACACAGCTGTAGCCATGATAACTTGAATGGAATTGTTCCCAGCTGAATCTGTTCAAATAAAACCTAAGTCCTTTGTCTCTAATTTAATCTCAGCTTTTAAATGAAAAACTGGGTGCTATTCACAGCTGACTGTGACACACCTGCAAGGACTCATTTGAGTCTGTAACGCCAAGTTCTGCAGTTCTCAGTGCCCTCTCTGTTTCCCAGCCAAGGACAGGAATCCCAGAGCTCCCAGCACTGCAGCAGACACCTCAAAATTCCAGCTGGATTCCCTGGATATTCCTGGTGATGTGTCACCCATCAGGTATCAACACCTTTAGCTTGGGAGGACACCAGAACTCAGAGGAAGTGATGTATCTGAGTCCAAACGCTTCCAGCTAGGGCCAGAAAGAGATTTTCTGGCATTTCTGTTTAAACATGAAACCAGGAATTTCACAGAGACAGGATACAAATGTTTGTTCAAAATCTTGGGGTTTTTAGTAAGATATGCACAAAGGACCAGCAGATTTAAGGTTTTCATGGGATTTGCTTTCTGTTGTGAATGTGCCCTGGCACCACCAAGCCATGCAATGTCACTGCTCTGTCTCAACACTGCCCCCACTATCCTCTCTTATTGTCCCACACGGTCTAGAAATCCACTAAATTTCACATTTACTATTTAAAACTTATGCAACCTCCACAATTCAGCCAAAATTCCTAATAAAACAATGAACAGTAAACCAAAGGCAAGCAGAATTATCATTTGGGGAGACTAAGACATAGTTTGTGATGATGGAAGAATCAGCATATAAATGCTAATAGCATTAGCATATAAATAGTAACTTTATTTAATATTATTGCTCATCTTTTGTCACCCTGCTCTTTTACTGCACTTTCTTTTTCACATTTTTGTTTCATTCAAGAATGTTACATATTCAAGAAGTGTAGAAAAATCTTCTCATTGGTAACAAAGGAGGCATAAACAGGAACAGTCACCTTCAAACAATTTTAAATGCATTTCTTTGAAAGTCTAAAATCTCTACACAATTTTTGTACTTGCCATCAATAGATCTTTGCAAATGGAAAACTACTCAAATCTAAATTAGATATTAATTCAGTCAGAAACTTCTTGTTTATGGGTATCTTTTAAATACTTTTTAAAAAACAAAAATTATAGTCCCAAGTGAAGAGTATGGAAGCTAAAACAGATGTACAATATTGTTTCCCATGCATACCCTCAGGAATCTTATTCTTTTTACTAAATAACGTCTCTATTGATTAACATTCTATTTGCATTTCTCAAACCTAAAAACTCCTTGGGTCACCAATTACTTGAAAGTGAGGATGACTGGAGGTTTTGGGTTTTTACCTGCATTTGCACCATGGTTATAAAGTCATTCTTGTCAATCCTCTCCACCCCACCCCCACAAAATCACTAACTCTTGAAAGAGAAAAATGAACTAATCTGAATGTTGTTCATTTTTTAAATTTTGGTTGAACTTAAATTTGTCAGAAAATAAATTACATTTTGAGCAGTATATTTGACAGTTGACATTTATACAGTAAAATGGTGAGAAATTGTTCATTAATGTCTCTTTTCTTCTTTATTTTCCACTCCTGTTGAGAGCTAATTCTATTATTTTTTCTCTCAAAGTTTTATATATTCCTTTGATATCACAAAGATTTTTAATTTGAACCAATACATGAAATAAGGTTTTATTTTTGTGATTTTCTTAAGTTACTGATCAGCTGCATATTTTGTAACTCTATTTTATGCTCATTATAGACAACCATATTTCATAAAATCTGCAAATTCATCACTGCTTTGTAAAATGTAATTAATCAGTGGAAACATGCAGCACATTGCTGATGTATGATAGTGCTCTACTTTTGTGCTTTTAAATATAGCAGATTTACTAGAATCAGTAGAGCATTTGCATGTTAATCAAGACAAATAAACATGTGGTGATTTAACTAGGAAACTGTTATTTGGATGACAATTTAATCAGCATGGGTTGAAAGGTCCATCACTGCAGCATCCTGTTTCCGCTAAAATATTGATTGTGCTACTGATTTCAGTAATGCTTTATTTTACAGGGCACAAATAACCATGTAATTACTCTTTAATTGAATGGTAATTGCTTGCTGGCAATTATTTGTTAAGTTTTGGAGTATAATTACTAGGTTATTTGTGTTTTGTGAAATAAAATGTTATGTATTAATAGCCCAAAATATTTTCTGTATGAATGGTCTGCCAATACTAGGAAAGTTAGTTATGATGACAGGAGCTTGACAAGTAACACTATAGCACTAAAACTATTATTTGAAGGATCAGATGAACCCTTGAATGCCTTCCCTTTACAAAATTAACATTAGATGCAACATTTGTAAGATAAATGGAGGAATACTGTACCACAGAAGCATGATTTCCTCTGGGGTCTAGTCCACCATTTAGCATAATTTATCCTGATGTTTTGCTTTTCATTCTCTGAGTTTCTTTAGAGGAACTGAAATAGCATCCTACCCTCCAGAGAGCAAAGAATAAACCAAGTAGAAATATATTTCAACAGTACTTCATATTTCTGCAAGTGAAGTGGATTACCAGCAGCACATTATCTTAGCAGCCTATAAACTCTGTAGCCTTGGCAGCTTGCTAGATAACAAGGGAAAGCATTATGTTTTGCAGTGTCAATGAGATATGACACTTTCTGAGATATGTTTATTCCAAGCTGTGATAGATGAGGTACCCAATACTTTGATCGTTAAGATTTGAATTTTACTTCTACACTTCTTCATTTTTGTCATCAAGTATTTATGAATTGGCAGGAGGCAGCCTCGTCAGGACTGCTGATTTTGTTTTTTTTTTCAAAAGAGATCCAGTTAATAAATTAATTATTGATTTCATGAGGCTGGTGCTATTTGGTACAAAAATATGCTAGACCTGTGATTTAGGAAGCTCTCATATGTATCACAGATTTCTTCAATAGCAACGTATTTTATTCAGCTTAAAGGAGAAATACTGAAGTACTGTATGACACGCTGTGTAAATTGCCCTGCTAATAGTGGCAGTAAGTGGTGCAAGTGCTCAGATGTAAATAAAAAAGAAAAACACAACAAAAATAACACTTTAAAAAGCTAAATACAACATACATACACCCTCAATCTTAGTTACTTTCCTGAAACTGGCACAGAAACCAGAAATTAAATTTTTTCATCTCTTCAAAGATCATGAAATACCCCCTAGTGATCATGAAAGGTACTTTTTGAAGTATTTATCAATAAATGTAACATCCCAATGAGTTAACATTCTTCCCTGTTACCTTCAGATTTTTAGTGTAGCACAGACTTAAAATAATCTCCTTGCTTTGGCATTTATTACAAGGTTTCAAAGATGCCAGCGGTAGTTAAACTCTGCTTGACCTTTCAGTGTTTAAGGAGAGAAGCAAACCCTGACCCTGCAGCAACCTGATTCTGTCTCCTCTCGGCGCTGGCAAACTGATCACTTGTCTGGCCATGGCAGGACATTGGATCACCAGCCACATCAAAGGCAACAGGAGCCAATTCAGCAGCAGGGAAAAAGTCATCCGTGCAAAAGGGCCAATTAACATTAATCATACATGAAGTTGTTAGATCAGGAGAACCTGGTGCCTATGGCAAGGCTCGGGGCAGTGACCACACCAGCACCAGGAGAGCCCAGGCACAGCTCACCAGCCACGGGACACAGGACGTGCAGAAAAAAGGCTCTGACACTCCCAAACACCATCTCCCCACCCAGTTCTCCAGGGAATTTCAGCCACGAATGTCCTCAGAGAAAATGTCAGTGGGAGTTTGTTCTAAAGCATCACAAATCTGAACTTTCTTTGTCATGATTGGTGTTACTGTTAGAAAAAAACCCACTCCTTAGCACTGAATTGCTCAGAGCTGGTACTCCAGTGGAATATTACAACTTTGTAACTACCTTTAAGAATGGAATGTAACACATTATCACTGTGTTCATCCTAAAAAATCTCAATTAGTGAAAATCCAGTACTTATTTAAAATTTGACTCGGGGTCTACAGTCAGAAAAATTACCTGAATTCCTTGTATACAATTGTCACTCTAGCGGTTCTTACTTAACAAAGTTTAATTGCTTATTTCTGAAATCAGGCATTACAAAGTAAGTCTAAAACCAAGAAAGGCTTTTTGGTTCGTTGAGATTAAAAACTTTAAATAACTCTTTAATTACTTATGAGTGTGCCTGCAGATGTAACAGCACCTCAACATTCCCGTTTTTACTTTTTTCCTGTCAAATATGACCACAGGAAAAAGGGGGATAACTCACCAAATTTCCCAGTTGGGGAGATTCATGGCTGCAGACAAACTGGAGGCTGATCCATGTTCCACACTGCCCCAGCGCAATTTAAGGGTGTGGCAGTGAGGAAATTTGAAGTGTGACTCCAGAAGATGCAGGGATATACACAGAAATTTAACAACTGCATGAAGTTAGTAACTGTGGCAGTGGAGATGCACTGGCACAGATAAAATACAGCGCATTTAGCTATGGATCACAGCCAGTGGGACAAAGTTCCTGCTGCTGTGTCTTCATTCCCATTGTTCCCCCTCTGCCTAGACCAAACCTTGCAGGAGGGGGCCTGGCCAGGCTGGAATCGTACCACTAATGACACACCCAGACCACAAATTCAAATTACAGATGTTGTGCAAACAATGCTCCCCCACGATGTCCAGCTAAACCAAATGTGGAAGTGCCAGAGACATGGCCAGGTTTATTCTGAGCCTTGCAAACCTCAGCTCAGCTGCTTGGATGGCTCTGGATTCTAGATCCAGTCAGAGCTGGGAACCACTGCAGATTATAGCCAATATTATTATGCAATTTGCATTCTGACTGGGTTTGGTTTTTTTTTTAATCTCCTGAAGTATCTGACTATTCAGCAGGTAGAACCAAACCACTGAAGAGGTTTTTAGAATTTTTCCACCTGCGTATGAAAGCTCAGCACTGATGTGAGCAGATGACAAAGCAGGCACTGGGATCAGCACGGGAAGAGCACAGCTCCATCCCAACAGCTGATGCTGGCCAAGGCACAGAAAGAATCACAGTACACACTCAAACCCTGTGCAAAGATATGCCAGGACACTGAGGAACTATAAATCTCCTTTCATGCAAGTTAATTTAGCCCCAATATTTTTTTTTTAAGAATTACTTTATTTTCACACATACATCCATAAATATTTGCACAGAAACTTTCCAAGTAGGGAATCACCATCTATTACTAACACCCATGTCATGTGTCTGAATTGTATCAGACTCTTCCAAGCTTTATTTTTGACCTGTATCTGAATTCAGTGCCAATTTAGAGGAATGTATTACAATAAAAAGTTTTTTAAATACTGCTGTTTTCCACTAAGCTGTATCTCAGTAAGTCTCAACTCAATGGAAGTTGTAAAAAATGTGACTGTTTAAGCCTATTATCTATGGACAGAAATCCAAGAGCAAGACCTGACATGTTTACAGCTCTGAGTATCACGTAACCCAGGGGAGCTGATATTAATTCCCTAACAGGGGTGCATTGTACTGTGGTAGTACAGTGCTGTCAGAGCAATTTGCAGGCTGATGCAATGGGAAACTGCTCTTGCCTTAACTGTTTTTAATCTCTGCATTACAAATTTTGGTGTTTTCACAATCTTGACAAAGGCCCTTCAAAGGCAGAAAACAGAAATTCATCTTTCAAAGAATAATAAATGAAAGAACATAGAAGCACTCCTCTGCATCTATGCCCATGTTGAAAGGAGGAATTGTTCCCAGCAATCCAAAGGAGCCTCTATGATTAGGTGATTCTGTCCATGAGTAAACATCTGAGGGCTGAACTGCACCACACAGAAAATACCCCTCAGTTTGCTGGTGGTCCTGGACCAGTATGAAATTGGACAGGCAGTAATGTAGGGATGCAGCTCCACTGCTTCACCTTTACCTTTCCAGATTTTGACTGTTGGTATTTAATTTGTTAGCTCCAGAGACAGACAAGGTTGTTATTTCTACTGTCAATGTATAGTAGAAGTATTTTTCAAACAACAAAGCACAAACCTTTAGGACCATGAGAAAATAAAAGGGCAGAAGGAAATTTTGGCAAAATTAACATTAAATTTGATCTATAAAATCTTCATGTTTTGAAAAGATGCTAATATGAATATAGAAAACCGCAGAGGTATTATCAGTTAAGTGAGATTAAACCTACAGAAATGTAGAAATTTTCCCTATTTTGTGGATGCGTATGCACACACAGAGAAACTCTACCTGATGGGAACTCCAAAATAGCAGATAATTGGAATGACTGTGAAAGCAAACCCCACTGAATTCTGATTCTGAATGTGGCCAACCTCAGGGCTGGAAGTAAGAGGTGCTTCAGCAAGGATCTGTAACTCTAATCTCAACTGGGTACCAAAACCCTGGAATCAAAAAGATCACAGTTTCTGGTATCTCATTCCTCTCCCCACTAGGTTTCATTCCCTCCTGTAAGAGATTACAGCATCATTCTTTCCCTTCTTGGTAATATTCCCTCTGCTCCAGTCAGGTCTACCTTTTCCCCCCAAGGTGGGGTAACAGATATAGGGAATAATTATTCTCAGCTCATAATAGGCCTCAAATACTACTTGTTTTTCTATACTTTTCTGACCAAAAGCTTGTCTGCTTTTCCATCGACAGCTACTCCAAGGAACCCTTCTCACCACAGTCACAGATCATTTCCCACTGAGAAACATAATGTCATTTTACAAATGTCTCTCTCATATACAATTAGGAAAAACTGGAAGAAGCCAACTACAGAAAAAGCAGCTCAGACTACTGAAAAGCAGCACGAGTTATTCCCAAATTTAGGGATTTCCTGAACTCAAGTATGTCCTGGAGTAGATACAACAGTTGAGCAGACAAGTCATACCTGCTGCTGATGTCTTTAAAAAGACTTCCTTTCAGACCCAAGGGTTTAGCTCTCCCAAAAATTCCATGGTGTAACCTCCCAGCACCATCCACCTCTGGGCAAACACAGCCCTGCCATGGGCTGCCACAGAACCCCACTCACATGTCACACACAACTCCTGCTCCTCACTCAAGAGGTTGTTTTAAAAACTGCTGAAAAAGACTGAAAGAATTCAAGTAAAAGAGTGTTTGTAACCAGATTTCCTGGAGATAAATGAAAGACATACATTTCCATGGCAGCCAGCCTACTAAATTTTGCAAGCATAAATATTTACCTAGGACTGGAAGGTGGGGAAATCAGGAAGAAAACCACCATCTAGACCCTTCAAAGTTTAAATACTGTAACACAGAGGTTATTATTTATAACTAGAAATAGAAAACGTGCCTTTTCTATGTATATTTCTATCATGTTATTCATCCCTTCCATATGCATTCTATTATTACCATTCTTACACCAGAAAATAATTTCTATGCCACTTGCTCATTGTATGCATTCATGTTCTTTAGGCTTTCTTGTGGTTATTGATTTCCTGCTTTGTTGAAGTGCTTTGTTTCTTTCGCAGCAGGCTATCCATTTTAAAACAGTTGTTCAACAAAAAACAAATTCGTTCTAAAATTAAATTAGTTTTATCTTCCTTTATTTTCATCTGAGTTAAATGCAAGTGACACACTTCCCCTAAAAATAAAAAGGAAATACTTAATGCCTCCCAGCACGCAAACAATAAGTAAAATTTTTCTTTTCTAATAAGATCTATTTATTTTTATGACTGGAAACATGAAAGAATAAGTGTAGTATAAATAAAGCCTCTTTTGTACTCTTATGTCATAATCACTGCTGTGGCCAGTGGTTTAATGTCAACAAAAGAGGATTATCTGGTCCAGAGCCAAATTCATTTAAGTCCTATCTTGTTACCCTGAAAGTTGCTAAAAGAATCCTTTTTTCTTTCTATGCAAGTGGACTCATGCTCTAACATGACAAAGTTTGCTGTCCTCTCCCACCAGACCAGTCCAAGATACTCAGATTTTATACAACAAGGAATACAACTACTCTTTAATCCACTGCAAAACCAAGGGAAACAGAGTTTTCGCAGAAGGTGACACTTGTGGCATGTGCAGCATCTTGTTTGGATGCTGTTTGTTAGACAAGGGCAAATTCCAGAGTTCTGTGCTTCTTTTCTCCCTCAATCTTCCAATGTCCTTGTTAACTAACTTGAGTGAACTGCAGGGAAAAAAGTAGGGAAAGTAGGGAAGCAGATAGACACTATTTATTGTAGTATATATTATATTATATTATATGGCAGAAATTTTGTCATATTTCTTGCTAAAAGCACATTATAAAGTGCCAATTACTAGGGTACCAGAAGCTCCTCTACATTTTCTTTCTCCATGTGCTGTAACAGACCCTCATTGAATGGCAGGAATTTGCTGTTCTACATCATCTTCCTCACCACATCTCTAATGAAAAACCTTGCCTACTACTGCTCAGGCATGGGAATTATTTCCAAAAGCAGTGGGCTTCCTGTTCTTGATCCAGGTATTGAAGTAAAAATTATAAAACACCTCCCATATTGAAGGCATGATTCTGTTCAGGGAGGGATGTTTTCATGAAGGAAAATGTATCCAACCAGCAGATCCAGGATTCTTTGATACATTTAAATCATGTAGAGATGTGGGAGCTCATATTTCATGGCCAAGTTAGCAGAAGGACAAGTACCATGACAGCTGAAGATCCAGGTGCACCTTTGGGAGGGGGCAGGCATCATCTCAAACTGATTTTGTGAGAGATCAAAACCACTCAGAACTTTCTTTTTAGGCTACAGCCACGTGAGAAGAGGAGAAAAACAATGATAAACACCTGAAAAGTGTAAAGCGATGACCTGCACCCTCCCACACACCTGGGAACTCTGCATCTGGGAGATCTGCACACCTGAGAATGTTGCACACCTCTCATCTGTTTGCACCCAGCACTCGATGTCAACTCTGCAGGTAATTCAGGATTGCAGGAAACAAGCAGCAGCTCTGGAAACTCAATACATGACTGCAACACTAGAAGCTGCTGCCTATCTGTTCTCTAGGAAAAAACAACTCGTACTGGGACCCAATCCTGCTCGCAGGGCCAGGAAGGCAGGACAGGGCCATGATCAAGAGGAAGGGTCAGGGCTCTGAATCCTTCCCTGTCAGGGTCTGCCCTTTCTAGTCCCACTATCTGACTGAGGGACCTGACTTCGAACTCACTGTGCTGGGTGAGGCTTAACTGACCAGGGAGAAAATGATGCTGTTTTGTCATGGGAACATCTGATAATGAAGCAAGTCAGTTCATTAAGATGAGGTTTTTGTCAAGCAAAGATACACAAAAACCCAAACCCATTTGCTGGAGGAAGAGCTTCCTATCACCACGTGCTCTGGATCCCTGAAACATGAGGGATGACAGCCATGCCTGTTTGAAATTTACCACCTTTTTCAACATCAACAATCTTCAGATCTCAGTGGTGAGCACCAGAACTGTGTCATTTATCCTTGCAGTAAATAAAGAACAATAAATCTAATACATGGTTAATTTCATCCCTAGAGTGCAAAGTATTTCCTAGAGATCAATGTCACTATAGACGGAAATACAGATCTTACAAGGTGGAAATCACCCTCAGCTGTAGGGAGATCTCATGATCCTGAATCCCAAGCACTTGCAACTTATTCGTGAAATCAAGCTGATTGTAATTACAGTATTTGTACGCTATCCCAGAGCTTGGATCCCTCACACAGTCCAAAACCATCTGCAAAGATGGTACTTTAGAAACATTTCCAGATGGACAAACTTCAGTGTCCAGTGATCACACCCTACTAATGCCCTGCTTACTAACCAGCAGTTCCATTTATGATTACAGGAGGAAAAAAACCCAGCCTTATAACCATGCAGCCTAACTTCTTCTAAAAGGAAATAGGCTTTGAAAAAGTTTGCAGGATATAGGAAATGAAAAGAAAAAATGTTTTCATTCAGTTTCCTGTTTAGATGTATGGATAGATTTGACTTCAAATAGATGAGCCACACAGAAGTTTAGTTTATAAGGGTCAGATGGTAACAGTTTCTGTTTAATCCTAAATTTACATTAACTTACAGGAAAATTAATGATTTTAAACAGGCATCAAAATGAGGCTGTTTTTTCCATTTCTCTAAGTTTGCTGGAGGAACAATTGTTTCTTTTATCTGTCTTCCAGAAAGTTGGTGATTGTGTTTAAGTTAAACTCTCGTTTAGCCTTCAGGCATAGCATATTATGAATTGTTTTGCAATGAACGTTAGCCCCTTACGAGTGCAAACTCTCTGACAGGTCTCTTAGATTCTTGAGCTTACTTGAGCATTTCACAAAACCACTTTTCACAACTGCACACATTATAATTTACACATTAAACCAGCAGGGTTTCACCTTAGGTCTGTTGCCAAGAATAATCCTTCAAAACTCTTTTATCTTTTTGTAAGAACATAATTATGAATGTGCAATTAACAGCCAAAGAAAGGTCTTAAGAAAACTCTTAAAGCAATATTGCCTGTTTTAATGCCTCAGCCAGATGGTGGTTTAAAGAAAGCAATTTAAGGAAAATAAATAAAAAGTCACATTTTTCAGTCGGCAATGATATGTCAAGTGTAAAATTTGAGATATTAAAGCCACAGTGNTTTAGATAAACATTTCTTTCCTTGAAATTTAAGAGCTTCAGAGTGTTGGGGTTTTTTTGAAAAATTCAGAAGAGAAATTTCCTCAGTGGTTTTAGAAGAAGCAAATATTTTGGCATTATCAGTGATATGGAACACAAAATCAGACTTGCACTATTTCAAGAGACAGATAAAGACAGATAAATATGAACAAATAAAATGCAACAAAGCCTTTAACTGTACCCCATGTGCCACATCATACAGCAGAGCATGTTGGAATACAGGGAATTTCTGTAGGGCAGAGTCTGGAGCACAGTCACAACCTGTGGGGCCCCCACACTTCGGGGGGGGTTATCATTTCCTTGCACAATAATCCCACAGAATTTATTGCTCAGCATTATTTGGGTTATCTTTAAAGCCCAAAGTAAAGACACTTAAATAACTACAACCAGAAAACTTCACCTTGAACTGCACTGAAATGAGGGGGCAGCTTCAGTTCTGTATCAACAATACATTAAAACAATCCCATTACCTCAGTGCAAAATTTCCAGCTGCTCAAGTAATTGTTTCTAAGGAGTATTTTTAACTAATAATTTTCCTTTTTATTAAAAACAAACAAAAATCAAAACGAGTTCAAGCAACACAATTAGTTTCCAGGTCAATGACTTGTTTTCCCTTAATTTTAAAAATAGCTTTTAGAGAAAAAAACACTTTGAAGGAGCACAGATAAGGAAGCATGAAAATCTGTGTTTGTTTCCAGTCTAGGTAGGTCCAGTAATTATTGACCTGGAGAAATAACTTCTGCTTCTGATAAATACTTAACCATAAAAACAATGATCTCAGGCTGATGGCAGCACAGGGTGATGTTGCCATTAGGCAGAATAAAATCTTTCTAGAAAGGGAGTTGCAAATTTAATTGATATATGGGGTAAAATGAAGATGCAGTACATTTAGACCCTAATTTAATGGGAAAAATCAACTAACAGAGTGCCTTGGTCTAATAGAAGATGAATATGAATTGTGAGCACTCATGGACTGAAACAGCAAATTATGGTATGAAGAGGAGCTACCTTGAAAAATCAGCAATAAAGAGGTTTGGCTCTAACTCTAATATCTTCATGTACATTCAGAAAAGAAAGCAGAGAACTTAAAACAGCTCAAAGAAGAAACTGCATCAACAGGAGAGGGGAAAGATTACAAAACCCTTCAGTGAGATCTGAGTGAATAAAAGCAGCTTAAAAATTAATTCAATTTTTTCAAAAAGCAAAATTAATGAAGTGTGAACAACAACGAAAATTTAACCCTCCAAAAGAGAGGCAACATCTGCAATGTTAATATGCTGAGAGACATCTAGGTGTTATAAAAGATTGCAAATTAGGAAGATGTGATAAAACAAGGAAAATATCCAACTTTTTGCTGGGCTGCAGCCTGGAAGTATCATGTCAGGAAAGGCAGAAATTGCCCAAACTCATCTGCTCCTGCATGGCTGTACCTGGAACTGCACATGGACTCCTAAACCACCTAATTACAAGGAAGATATTCCCAAGCTAGAGGGAATTGAAAGCACTGCAGTCAGAATGATTAAGTTGTAAGAATGGGCTGATTTCAAATGAAATATTAAGATCTACATCACTGTATTCTGCGTAGCAAACAGTAGATGTGAAAGCAATGCTCAACATAAAACACATCTAAGCAGATCTTTGCATATACAGCAAAACCAGCACAACTTTTTCACTGAAATGGCACCGTAGAGATCAACTACTTTTAAATTTGAAATGGTAAAAAGGCACAGNACAACTTTTTCACTGAAATGGCACCGTAGAGATCAACTACTTTTAAATTTGAAATGGTAAAAAGGCACAGAATTCCTCAGTCCCTGTGGATTACCTGTGGGGCAGAGCTGGGATAGCGAAATAACCACTTAAGATTTCACTGCCCTGATTACACAGCTTTGAAACCCACCAGCCTTTGCAGAGATTTCCCCACTACACACTTCAGTATTTGGGGATTATTTCAGATTTCAGGCACAGGATAGAGCTTTGTGCAGGAACATCATTTGGTGCAACACCCTGGTTCCCTTCTGAGCACAGCAATGCTGAAGCACTTTCAGTTTTCTCCTCCAGCACTGCTCACTGCTGATTCCCAGCTTTAATCACACAGCTTTTTCTTAACCAAATATTAACGACAGAACAAATTCCTCAGCTAACTGGAAAGGTTATTTTCCAGTGATACTTAAAAGAGCCCAGTTATTCCAAAGCATTATTCTACCATGACTAATTGACATTACAAGAAGTGCAAAGTACATAACTTCTTTTTCAAATACAACAGAAGATATTTCTTTTCAAGCCACACAAAATCTGTCTGGGTTGAAATTCTGCTTAGGCTGCAGTGCTGAAATCTCAAAGGAAAATGTGCAAGAACATTTTTTCAGTAATTCCTTGTAAGGCCAATTTTTTTTCTATGAAATCTCAAAGTCTGGTGCCTAATAAGCATGTTCTCATTGTTTATTTACTCACTGATTTTTTTATTATTATTGGATGTAGACATTTCCCGGGAAAAACAAAAATAAAATAATGAAGCTTTAATATTTTTTTCCACTTTTCATTTCTTAAAAAATGCTTTCCTAATGAAGTAAAATGGATTTCCCCTTTAATACTGTAATGCTCATTTTTAACTTTCTAATAGTGATAACAGCGATTCTGCACAGTGTAAAAATTATTTCAAATTACTTAAATTTAAATTTCTGTGTATTTCCAAGTCAGTTCAAAACAGATTGGGTGCAGTCACACACTTCAAAGAGCATTTCCCACCTGTTATGGACAATTTCTGCTATCCCTATGAATCCCTGGGCATCAATTCTAACTTTCCAGACAAAAAATGCACAGTCAATGACTTATGTGCACAATAAAGTCCAGAAAACCTCTGCCATCTACTATTAGCATTTGTGTTTTCAGTAAAGACCTTCAGATCTGTCACACTTCCCTAGAGTCTAAAATTTGTGTTAATTGTCAGGATTCAATTGCAGATTTCCAAAAGCAGGTTTGCCTTACCCAAACTGCTTCCAAATGTAAAACTGGGCGAAATTAAAAACAAGAGAATCAACATGAAGTTGTTCAGAAAAAAAATGCACTGGCCTGTTTTATTTTCTATGTTTGAATTTTACCTCAATATTTAACAATTCTATATTTGTATATTTAAATTTTCCATCAACAGCCTTTATGTGTTTTACAGGTATTTTTAACTTGACTTTTTCAATCTCATGATTTAAAACAGCTCTTGATCACGAGCAACAAAAAATAAAAAAATGCTCAGAAATAAATGGCATTCACTGCCATGCTTTTATCTACACACCAATTTTTATTGGAATTTTAAAGTTTTAAAGGCTGCAGTTTTAAATGCAGCCATAATGACAGGAAACATTAATTTAATAGCAACGGGTCAACATAATTAAAAAAGGCAGTAATAAGATATTT
>WBMY01009485.1:21562-34819 GCA_013397315.1 Donacobius atricapilla
GGTTGGTGTGCTGGGAGCACTGAGGGTGTTGGGGTTCTGGGGGGCTGGCAGTTGTGGGGGGCTGCCCCCCGGCCCCGCTCCCCATCCTCCCGTTGCCATAGCAACGTCTGGCACCATCCCTGGGGATATTTTTAGCTGCTGGTGCTGCAGGGAGGGGGTGGGGGGCAGCCCAGGCCCATGGCTGTGACACGTGTGTGCACACGCGTGTCTGCGGCACACGGCCGTGCACACCCGCCCGTGCCCAGCCCTGCACAGCTACCTGTGTGCACACCTGCCCGGGGGTGCTGGTGTCCGCACGCGTGTGCAGGAACACACACGCACACACACACACACATACACACTCCTGTGCATCCACAGGCGTGCACACACCTGCCTGTGTCACACGCAGTCCTCAGTGCACACTTGTGGTTGCACACCCACACGTGCACACCTCTGTGCTCACACACTCGTGTGCACACCTGTGCTCACGTGCGTGTGTGCATGAACACCTATGTACATCTATGTACACACACACGTGCACACACGCAATCCCATGCGTGTGCACACGCTTGCACACCTGCATACACCTGTGCGTGCTGGGACACCTGTGCTGCCACCCCAGAGCCTTTGCACACTCACCCCTTTGCACCATGTTTGCACATCCCTTGCTCTTACACTCATCTCCTGTTTGTACATCCCGTTTTTACACTCACTGTTTTTGCACAAATCCTCATTTTCACATAGACACAATATTTGCACCCTCCCCCCTGTGTTTGTACCTCCCCACCTTTCCACACCCCTGCTATTTGCACACCCACCCCTGTTTGCACACCTCCGTGTTTGCAACCCTCCATTTTCACACTCCCCCGTGTTTGCACACACCCCCTATTTGCACACTCGCCCCCCGTGTTTGCATAGTCAAGTCCTATTTCCACAATCAGCCTCATGTTTCAAGACAAGCACATCCCGTGTCAGCCCACTGTTCCCCGTTTGCTCACCCACACGGTGTTTGCACTCTCACCCCGGTGTTTGCACACTCGCGCCCCGTTTCCACCCCCCCCTTGCACACTCCCTCCCGCCCCCGCCCGGCCTAGCCCCCGGAACTACCACTCCCATCACCCTCCGCGCCCGCCGCGCCCGCTGCCCAATCAGCGCGCGGCTTGTTGGCAGGTGCCGCAATGGCGATGCCCAGGCGCTGAGGGCGGCGCCGGGCCACTGTGAGGGGCGGCGGGACCCTCCGGGACCCGCGGGCATCGGACCTCGGCGGGCTCCGGGGCGGCTCCGAGCTCCCCCAGGCCCGGCTAGGGCGCAGACCCCCAGCTACGCCCCTCCGAAGCCGCTGGGCCGCTTCCCCGCGCTCCCCGGCCCGCTCTGCCCTGCCCGGTGGGGTCAGGGCTCCGTCCCCCTCGCCTTGAGCTGTCCGTCCGCAGGGTGACCATGAAGGTGGTGAACCTGAAGCAGGCCATCCTGCAGGCCTGGAAGGAGCGCTGGAGCGACTATCAATGGGCCATAAACATGAAGCGGTTCTTCCCCCGCGGAGCCACCTGGGACATCCTCAACTTGGCAGGTCGGGGGGAGGCGGAGGGGTTCCCTCTCCTTACTGGGCACACTGGGGTGTTTTGTGGGTCCCCACGCGGGTATTGGGGTGTTAACCCCAGTGTTCTCCCCTTTGGGGTACAACCCGGGGTATCATCGGGGTCCCTGTTTCATTTTGGTCCTCCTTCCCACACCATTTTTCACTGCAAAATGCCCAATTCCCAACCATGTCAGCCCATTCCCAGCTGTTCCCCTGCCCCTTTCCCACCCTGCCGACTCTGTTTTGGGGTCATTCCCTCTTTTTTCCCCATGGGAGGGTTCAGGGGTCAGCACAGCCTGGCTTTTGGGACAAGAGAAGCAGCTTCGAGTTGAGCCAGGAGAGAATTAGCCTGGATATCAGGAGAACTTTCTTCATTGAAAGGGTGGTTAGGTGTTGGAACAGGCTGTGGTGGAGTTACCATGTGGATGTGGCTCCTGGAGACTGGGGTTAGTGGTGAGATGCTCTTGGAGGTCTTTCCAGCCTTAATGAATCCCTGATTTCCTGATTCTAGCCCTGCACAGGAGCCAGGTGCTGCTCCCAAGGCTGCTTCCCAGCCCAATTCAAGGGCATTTCACACAAATCCTGCCAAAGGCTAGGACTGGTTTAAAGATTTGCCAGGCTCTCCTGCTAATTATAGAAACTTGGTGCTGGGATTTTCCCTGTGTAGCAAGTCTCTGTATAAATAAACAGAGCTGGGGGTTGCTGCTCCAGGGGGTTTAAAGGAACCAGCCCCACAAAGGCAGCAGCTCTCACTCCTCTGAATGTGGGGATCTTTCCCCTGTGGATGTTTTTCCCCTCTCTCCATTCTCCCATTGGATTTTCTGTCAGTGTCTGTTTTTTGTCACACCCTGTCCCCACTGCTGAGCTGCTTCTGCTGGGTTTGTCATCTCCGAGGTGTGGCTGGAGGGGCCAAGTGGAGCTGTGGCCACAGGGAGATGGATTTGCTCTGGATGGATTTGCTGGGGGTGGGGGTGGTTGGCTCGAGGGCCAGTCCTGCTGCTGCCCAGCTGGTCTCCGGGGCTCCCTGGTGCCTGTTCCCACCCTGGTGGCACTGGCTCTTGCTCTGCTGGCAGCGAGGCCTGCGGGGTGCTTGGCTTGGGCTCATCTGTGTATCCCCCAAAACAGACGCAGAGATGATAATTCCTTATTATTTCTGCAGGAATGGGTTTCTCCTGGCCCACGTTTAGCCAGAGCTCAGTGGCTTCTTTGGGAAGATCCTGTGCCAGGAGGGGAAGGAGCCATGTCCCCTTTTCCTTTTGGGAGCCACAGGGGCAGGACGCTGGCCCGGACTCTGAGCATTGTATGCACACAGGGAGAGCCCATTCCCGAGGTGCCCATGGCTGGAACAGCAGCTCCCTTCCTCACCACAGCCCCCAGAGCTGTCCTTTCCCAAGCTCGCGCCTTTCAGCTTGGAAGTACAAAGGAGGCAAAGCTGGCACGAGCTGCCAGGATCACGGCAGGGCCTGGCAGATCGCTACTGACATGTCTGCAGTGGGGAGCAGCATGTGGCTGGCTCGTGGTGACACTCTGGGATGGGCTGGGGAGGGGACGGCTGCCACCAGCCTTCTGTCCTCATCCCAGATGCTCTTTGCCCAGGATTCAGCCTTGGAGCGAGACCCAGGGAGTCTCCTGCCTCCACACTCGGGATCCAGCAGTGGCTCCTCCTCCTTGGCTTTGGGGCGACAACTTCCCACCCGGCTGCTGCTCCCCCTTTTACATCTGGGTGCTCTGACCTACTTGCAGCCTGCACCGCAGCCCGGGGCCTGCTCGGGGAGGTGCTTCCTGCACTCTGCCATGGTTCAAATGGGCAATTAAAGGCTTGGCTGAGCAGATGGGACGGGCAGAGCCCCTCAGGCCACCGAGGGCCAGACGGGCAGGGCTGCGCCCAGTGCAGGGGACTGGTGGCCCCAAGCTCAGCCCTAGGTGCTTGGGCAAAAGACACTCAGTGGAGGCTGTGGGAGCCTCTTGGCAAGAAGTGGGAGGGAGGGGAATGTGGAGAGCAGTAGTTTCGGGGCCTGAGCGCCCAGAGAGAGCTCTGTTAGCAAGAGGCTGCGGGCTCTGCCTGAATTATTCCCCAGCTTGTGCCCATCAGGGATTAGAAAGTTGTGGGATTCAGTGAATTTAGGAGAAAACTGGTGTGGAGTTGCTGTGGTTTGTACAGTTGGACTTTGCCAGCTTCCCTTCAGGATGAGGGGAGAACAGAGTGTGTCTGTGTGTCCCCGTGTGCTGACCTAGAACCCTCTTTCCTTGCAGAGGCTCTCCTGGAGCAGGCCATGATCGGGCCATCCCCAAACCCACTCATCTTGTCCTACCTGAAATATGCCATCAGCTCCCAGGTAAGGACCTGCTGGTGCTGCTGGGGGTCACCTTGCAGCCTCAGTGAGGTTGGGCAAAGCAACTGGGGTGTTGGTAGTGGGCAGGCACCCCAAATCTCCCATGTGAGCCTCTCCTGGGCTGGGCAGACACCCCAAATTCCCCATGTGAGCCTCTGCTGGGCCAGGGCAGGCAGTGGAGGACTCAGCGCGTGCCTTGGGCAGGGATGTTTCCATAAATAGCCTTTGCCATCGCCCAGGGTGGGAATTCTGCCCCCCAAGAGCCTCTGCACTCGCTGTGAGCTCCACGCTTTCATATCCTGGCATTTAATATCGCCTAAAGTTTGTGTGAAACATATCAGCGATCACCTAAAAATGTCTGTTTGGATTTGTGCCGGGTCAGCGCCCCGGCCCTGGCCCTGTCTGCGGTGACAGGCAGCGGGGCCGTGCCCTGACCTTGCCGTTCCTCGGCAACGAGCGCGGTGCTGGCGCACGGCCCCTGTGACACCGAGCTTGTTTTGGCTTTCTGTGTTGCAGATGGTGTCTTATTCCACGGTGCTGACGGCCATCAGCAAGGTACGGCTCTGGCAGGTGCTCTCAGAGGTTTCACTCCTTACCCACAACCCCACAAATCCCTTTCCCTCCCCACAACTCCCACCAAATATAGGTCAAGTGGAAAGCGACATCCCAGGCTGAGTCAGCAGCGGGCAGCCAGCACGGATTAGCGCTCGAGCCTTTCCGTGTCCCCCTGGGGATGGGCTGCCGCGGGTCCCGGCGGCTTTTGGGGGTGTGAGTGCCTGGTGCCTCTGCCCTGGGGGGCCTGGCAGGCTCCCGGCCTGTGTGTAACCCCATCCCAACCGCCGGAAACCACATCCCGCTGCGGCCGGCGGTGCTGCAGCGCTGTGGGGATCGGAGCTGGCCGTGCAGGAGCTGCCAGGGCCTGGGCCAGGCGGCTGCAGCCGCACACCACGCTCAGCTGTGGCTTCCCACGGGTGCTCTGTGTCTCTGTGCTGCTTCCATGGGGACACTGAGCGCCCTCCGTGGCTGCCTCTGCTTGGTGTTGGGAAGCCCCTCACAGGCTATGACAGACCCGCCACTCTCTTCCTTGTCAGGGTCACCACAGGCCCCCTGCTCAGGGTGACCAAAGGAGGAATGATTTCAGGGAGAATGATTTCTCTTCCCCCACCTCTTTGTTGTTATGGGGATGGCAGTCAGCACTGAAAATTTTGGGGGACTGCAGGCTGAGCTCGGAGTTGTGCCCTGAAGCCCTGGCGAGGTGGAGACCCCTCCAGTGGTCCCAGCGCCGATCCGCTGGGGAGGGTGCGCTCCCAGGGGAGGGTACAGCAGGGCCCAGCCCAGCCCAGCTCTGCTCCCAAAGGCTCGGGCCGGTTTCTATCACCCGGTGCCGCGTCGCTGCCCGTTCGGAGGGGCGGGCACAGCGCTGACCTTGACAGCCGAGCCTTCCTCCTTCAGCACAGCGTGGGCCCAGCGCAGAGCTGCGGGCAAGCTCCGGCCCGGCGGGGCTCCCCATCTGCTCCGGGAGGAGGCGGGGGGGCCGCGCTTCTGTTGCCCCCGCCCCCAGCCCCGCGGCCGGCCGGGCTGTTGGCGCTGCCAGCCCCACCGAGCCGGGGGTGGGCCGGGGGCTGGCACCCGGCCACCACCGCCGCGCCAGGGCAGCGCAGCCCCGGCCTGAGGCTGCGGAGAAAACCCAGCCCCGGCCCTGCTGCCGCGGCCCCACCGCCTCTTGCCACCTCGGGAGGGCACGACCTGGCCGACAGACAGTCCTGACCTACTTCTCATGTCGGGAGCTGCTGGAGCAGCCCCCATCTGAAGTCTCTCTGTGTTCCACTGCTCTAGTTCGATGACTTCTCCCGGGACTTGTGTGTCCAGTCGCTCTTGGAGATCATGGACATGTTCTGTGACCGCCTCAGGTACTGTGTGACATTCCAGTGCTGCCATCTCTGCCCTGGCTGTGCCATGGGCAGAACCAGGAATCAGCGGAGCCTGGGAGTCCTGTGTGATCCCAGGATACTCACCCTGGCAGAGGAAGGCGGGTTCCCCCTCCAGCTCTGTGTCCATTACCAAGTTGCTGTCTCATGAGTGCCAGCCAGCACAGGGATAGCAGAGGGAATGCAAACCCCACCAGCTTTGTGGGAAGCTGCCAGAACCTCCCCTATTCTGGGATAAACCTCACTGTGGTTTTCCTGCCCAGTTCAGGTAGATGGGGTGGGTTTAAGACCCGTGGTCTGAGGGTCTCTATTTCCTTTCCTTCCGCACCTTCCCAGGCCCTGGCTGTGTGTCCCGGTCTGGTCCTGCGTGTGCTGCCCCAGGCGCTGCCTTGTTTTCTTCCTTTATGCTCTTCCGCTGGTGTTGCAGGACCCAGGGGAGCCCAGACAATTCAGGCCACAAAAACTTTTTTAGAGAGCTCAGAAATCTTCCTGTTAACCCCTGACAGCCTCTTCTGGGAGGTGGGAGTGTGTGGCAGAGACAGTGGGAGGAGAAGGAGGATGAGGAAGGCTCTTGAATGAGATGAAATGAAGCAGCAGCAATGAATATGCATCAGTGGCAGATGTTGACAAGGAGCTGTCGCTGGCCAACTGCAGAGCCAGCCCTTAATCCGCTCCTGCCTGCTCTGATCCTCTGCTTGATTTGATCAAAACTTCTGGCCCCGATGATTTGTGCATCTTAGGGGAAAGCGTTCACCTCTCGCAGTGCACTGATCAATGCTGAGCCTCTCTTAGCAAGATAATTTGATTAAAAGCTTGGAAAGTTTCCCTGTAGTGGAGAGGCCAGCGAGGAGTCTGCATGGTTGGGGGTGGGGGTGTCTCCTTCCCCCTGGCATAGCTGGAATGCTGGTGGGATGAGCAGGTTGGGATCTGCAGCAGAGGAGCGGGCTGGGAGCGCGGGACCTGGTTTTGGGTTCCCTAGCCTACCCAGTGTCCGTGCCTCAGCTTCCACACCCACAGTGAGCTTATTCCCACTTCTCTCCTGTCCCAGCTGCCATGGCAAGGCCGAGGAGTGCATCAGCCTGTGCCGGGCACTGCTGAGTGCCCTCACCTGGTTCCTGCGCTGTGCCACCTTCTATGCCGAGAAGGTGAAGGAGCCTCTGGAGCAGGCGGCGGCGGAGAACCAGCTGAAGATGTGCCTGGAGCGGCTGGAGAAGGTGCTCAGCAGCACCAAGAACCGTGCCCTGATCCACATTGCCAAGCTGGAGGAGACGTGTATGTCGCTGCCCCGCACGCTGGCCCTGGAGAGATGTCATTGCCACCTCTCCCTTCCCCCTGCCCAGCTCCTGCCGCATTGTCCCTGCGGCTCCAAGCCTATCCATCTTCCAGCCCTGTTGCTGTAACCGTCTTCTCCCTGGCTCTGTGCCACCCTCTGCCCCCTCCCCTCCATGCTGCCCTTGGAAGAGGAGCAGAATTAATGTGAAGGCTGCGTGAGCTGTTCCTGGGTGCGTGGCGAGCCCTGTGCTCCGACAGCCTGGCACAGCCCCATGCCTTCATCTGTGCCTGTGTCTGGCCAGAAGGCTGTGCCAGGCTGGGCTTGGGGTGGGACCTGCTGGGAGTACACAGATCCCTGGGTTGGGCTTGCATCCTAGCCTCTTCAGCCCGTCTGGGCTGCTGTAGGCCTGGGAGCTGGCCTGCCTGGTTTCCCCATGTGCCACTGTGCCCTTGCTGAATCCCTGTCTTCTCTCCCCAGCCTCCTGGAGCACTGTGGAGCAGTCCCTTGTCAAGCTGGGAGAGAACCTGAACAACCTTGGCAGCTCCCCGCTGCGGAGCCAGGCTGATGACTGTGTGTCCCTCATCAAGAGGTGGCTGTGTGCTGCTTCTCCATGGGCTCAGGGGGAAAAATGGGTCTGAGCCCCACTCTCAGTCCCCCAAACTCCCTGCTCTGAGGACTGAGAGGCTCCTGCCTCCCATCACACTGGCTCCCTGCTTCCCTGTCCCTTCCCAGCTCAGATTCCTGCTCCAGCAGGGGCTGCCCAGAGGAGAGAGGACAGGGCGAGTGGTGACCTGTTGCAGAAGAGGAGCAACCCAGAGGTTGCTCCTCTGGTGACCCTGAGACCTTTTGCTATCCCTCAGCTGCTCTGGCTACACCAGAGCTGCTGTCCCTGATCTGGATTCCCCTGGAGTTGCTCCCAGGGCCTGAGGGCTTGGCTGTGCCTTGGAGTTCCCAGGCACAGGTGTTCCAGTGTCCTGCCCCGGGGCACCAAAGGTCAGGGGTTCGGCCAGGGAATGGGAGTGGGACAGGAGGAGCAGGAATCTGTCCCTGCAGGGCTCCAGTGACCCTGGGCTGTCCTCTTCCACCCAGCATCCCCACCATGCTCTCAGTCCACTCAGAGCAGCTGAACAAGACAGGCTTCCCCACCGTGCACGCCGTGGTGCTGCTGGAAGGCACCATGAACCTCACAGGAGAGACCCAGCCACTAGTGGAGCAGCTGATGATGGTGAAGAGGATGCAGGTACAGAAGTGACAGTGTGTTCTGCTCAGGCAGCCTGGGGCTGTGGGGCCAGGCCACAGCTCTGTGCCATGTGCCTTCCCTGTGCTGGTCCTGGTCCAGGGGAACAGCGGGAGCCCATCAACACCTCTGCAGGGGTTCAGAGTTTGGCTGTGTTGGGGGATGTGCCCTGCTGCCAGCCCAGCACTGGGAGGGTTTGTGTGTGTGCCCCACAGCGCATCCCCTCCCCGCTCTTCGTGCTGGAGATCTGGAAGGCCTGTTTTGTGGGTCTCATCGAGTGTCCTGAGGGCACAGAGGAGCTCAAGTGGACAGCCTTCACCTTCCTGAAGGTAAGGCTCAGCCCCAGCACTGAGACCCTGCTTGCTGCTGCCCTTTCCCTGCAGGTCTGGCTCCTGCTGAGCCCTGAGCTCTGCAGAGAATCAGTCCTTCTCTCTTGCAGTGTGTCCCTTGGGGTGCCTACACCTCACAGTGTGCCCCTCGAGGTGTCCCCCACCCCACAGTGTGTCCCTTGCAATACCTTCCAACCCCACAGTGTGCCCCTCACCCACAGTGTGCCCTCAGGATGCCACTTGGGATACCCCCACACCTCGCACTGTGCCCCTTGGAATGCCCCCACACCCCAAAATGTCCCCCTTAGGGTGTCCCACACCCCACAGTATGCCCCCCACTCCTTGCAATGTGCCCCTTGGGGTCCATCCCACCTGAGCCCACTCCAGTCCTCCTGTCACCCACTGAGCATCAACTTGGCTGTCAGGGGCCTCCTTTCAGCCCAGCCTCATTTTGTTTGGCAGAGTGAGTTTTCCTGAGATGTTGTGGGGGAAGTGTGGCTCCAGGTGATGGTGGAAGGACATCACAGAGGGGAACAGGGGCACAAAGTCCTCCCCTGGGTGCACACACTGCTCCAGAAATGCTGCTTTCCTGGGGCTGGGGGAGCAGCTGTGTGCAGCTGTGTTGGTGTGGGCTGGTGCTGCTGGGGGTTCACAGATGTGGAACAGGGTCTGCCCTCATGTCATTCTGTGCCCTGTGTCTTTCAGATGCCCCAAGTGCTGGTTAAACTCAAGAAGTATCCCCAAGGGGACAAGGTGAGACTGGAGGGCCATCTGTGGGGCCTGTGTGTGTCATGATGGTGCAGTGCCTGGCCTGCATGGGGAAATGCTCCCTGTCCCAAGAACCTTCCCTGGTGGGGCAGGGGGAGCCGGACCTGTGCCAGTAGCATGGTGAGCTGAGTGCCTGGCTTTGTGCTTGTCAGGATTTCACTGAGGACGTGAACTGTGCCTTTGAGTTCCTGCTGAAGTTGACCCCGCTGCTCGACAAAGCCGACCAGCGCTGCAAGTGAGTGCTCACCATGGCCAGAGCTGCCATGTAGCCACATGGCACAACCACCCTGTCCTCAGTGTGGGGTGCTGGGGCAGCTCCTGGCAGGGCTGGGTTAGTTTCTCATCTCATTTCTTCTTCCTGAGGACCTGCTACTGCCACATGAGTGAGGCAGTTGAGTGTGTGACAGCTGAGTCACATGTGTGACACCCAGAGCTGCTCTGGACCCTGCAGCACCCTTGGGCGGGGGGACAGGGCTGGGAGGGCAGCTCACTAGTCCCCCTGCCCTGTGGCACTGTGTGGGGTGATAGGAATGCTGTCCTTGGGGCTACAGCTCTCCTCTCTCTTCCAGCTGCAACTGCATGAGCCTGCTCCTGCAGGAGTGCAGCAAGCAAGGGCTGCTCTCCGAGGCCAACATGAACAACCTCATTGACAAACGGTACAGCCACACCAAAGTTTGGGAAACCCCCAGAAGTGGGGTGGAGCACCTGGTTTTGGGGGGAGCATGAGGGAGCAGCTGTGCTGACGCTAGGGGACTGCGACTGGGACACGGTGGCCTGAGGGGATGGGATGCTGCTTTTGGGACAGGTTGGGTACAGGCAGAGTCTGTCCCCTCGGAGAGGCAGCTGGTGGTGGCCTGAGGCAGTGCCTGTCCCTTGAGGGTGCCAGTGGGTGAAGGGAGGGAGGCACCGTGATGGATTCCTACACACTGGCTCTTCTTTGGGGTCCCCCAGGGCCGCAGACAAGGAAAACTCTCCGTCCTTGAAATCGGCTGAGAATGCCAACATCCAGCCAAACCCTGGGCTCATCCTGAGGGCTGAGCCCACTGTCACCAACATCCTGAAGGTGAGTGCCCTTCTGCAGCCCTGCTGGGCTGGCTGGGCTCAGGCCTGGAGCCCTTTTCCAGCAGCATCAGTCTAACCAGGCAGCCAGGGTGGTTGGGAGGCGCTGGATTTCTCCCTGCCCTGGGGTGGAGTAGTGGAGGAATCACTCAAGCCTTGCTGTTCCATTGTAGAGATCAGGAGCTCCCCTCCTCCTTCCTTCCCAGGAAGCTGGAGGAGCTGTCAGGTGGCATGTCATCAGTGCCAGCAGCCTGAGCCCAGCCAGCTCTGCCCGTCCTGCTCAACTGCTCACTGTGTGCATCTCCCCTGTTCCCTGGGGACTTCTCATGTCCCTGTGTCACTCTGGTTGTTTTGCTGCTGCTCAGTGACAAGGGATGTTTTCCTGCTGGTGGCAGGGGCTCAGAGGTCTCCATCCCACCTCTCCCAAATCCAGCAGGTCCCAGCTCCTCCAGGTCTCAGGGACAGCTCTTGCAGCTGATCAGCTCTGTACACCAAAAGCTGGAGTTTACTGCTGCTCTGTAGCACACATTCCCCATGACTTCCCTTTCCTCTTACCTTTTTTGCTTGTAGACCATGGATGCAGATCATTCCAAGTCCCCTGAGGGCCTGCTGGGGGTCCTGGGCCACATGCTGTCTGGGAAGAGCCTGGACTTGCTGCTGGCAGCAGCGGCAGCCACTGGGAAGCTGAAATCCTTTGCTCGGAAGTTTGTCAAGTGAGTGTCCATCTGGGTGGCACTGTGACTGGTGGCCAGGGGCCTGGGGGGAACAGGCAGCCCCCTGAACTGACCCCTGGACAGGGCTGGATGTGCCTCTGGCCCTGTGGAGCACTGGGGAGGGCTGGGATCTCGGGGAGGTTGTACCCCACAGCACCCCATCTTTGCCTCTGCATGAACCAGACAGGGAATTGGAGCCAGGCTGGGCTGGGGGTGTTCAGAAAACTGAAGGCTGTGGCAGGGCCCTGGATCCAGGGCAGTGTGTCCCTGCTGTCCACAGACACACGTGTCCTGGTTAGTGCACACGCACCACCACATGCGTGGGGCTGTGTGATGGGCTCCCCCAAGGTGGCTTGGCCCACGCCAGCCTCGGGGTGCGTGGGGAGCCTGTTTGGGAGTCTGTGCTCTGAAACACCCACACAGCTGGCTCTGGGGGGAGCCCACTGGTGTGGGGTGAGCAGCATGGCTGGATCTGTGTGGCCACAGGGAGCAGAGACAGGGAGGAGGTGACTTGTTCCTGTGGTGCTGGGGGTTGTCTGCAGAGCTGGGCCTTATGTCTCCTGCCCCGCTGTGCTGGGATGGAGTTTGGGGGTCTGCAGGCAGGCAGCCCCCTGCTTTGCAGTCTCAGGGTTGGGAATTGTCTGGTTGGGCTGATAATGCTTTACTGCCACTCTCTGCCCCTCCAGGCTGAATGAATTCACCAAGCAAATCACCGGAGAAATCTGTAAGTGCATGTGCGTCCGTGTGTGGGGTGATGGGAGCTGTGCCCCTCTCTGCTGCCTGTGCTGGGATGCTCTGGGGCCTGGCTGGTTTAACTGGGGCTGGATGTGGCACTGGAGCAAGCTGAGCTGTGCTGGGCCTGACTGGGGGTGCTGGCAGGGACAGGGCCATGTGCCAGCAGGGATCTGGCCTCCTGGGGACACGCTGCCTTCATGTGTGTGTCCATCCCAAATCTGGGGTGTTCCCATGGCCTCCCTCTCCCCAGCTGAGCCTGGGGGCCCCTCAGCTCCCTCCTTGGAAGGGGTGATGTGTCAGCACAGCCCAGATAAGGACTCTGACTCCATGTGATGAAACTTGCGGAGTGCTCTGACCTTCCATGGTGAGGGGGGCCCCGCTTGGGCTGGGGCTGCCCAGAGGGAGGCCAGAGCTGCTCTGGGGGCTCAAGCAGAGGCAGATGAGGTGGGGGAGGCACTTGGCACATTCCCTTGTTCACACAGAAGCACTGGGGGGGGTTAGAAAAGCTGTGTGGGAGAGCAGAGTCCCAGCCCCCACACTCGTGGGGTTCTGCTTGTCTCCTCCTGCTGAGGCCAGAGAGCTCCAAGGTCTTTATTTCTCCTCCCTCAGCCAAGAGTGGCCCAGTCCGGGCTCTGCTCTTTGACATCTCCTTCCTCATGCTGTGCCATGTGGCCCAGACCTATGGCTCAGAGGTAAAGATCCTCCTAAGGGATGAGAGGGTGGGACTGGATGCTGTGAGGGAGGGGAAGGATGAAGCTGGATCTGCCAGCTCAGCCTCTGTGCGACTGCAGCCTATGAGCCTCCTCTAGTGGCCAACCTGCCACTGTCGCCACTGTCCCTCCTGTCCCTGCAGCCACTTCATAGCCCAGGGCACAGCACCTAGCACCTGTCACCCGGAAATCTGTCCCTGGGGCTCTCCAGGTGCCAGGTGAGGGAGGGGGACTGGCTGTCGTCTCCCTGAGGACTTGGGCTGTGCTCCATTGATGGGCGGTGGGATCAGTGGGAACGCTGCTTCCAGTGGCCTTGGAGCTCACCCAGTTTGCCCCTCCAGTTTGGCATTGGTTGGCTGGGGGGTTGTATGGCCAGGCAGTGTCAGCCCTTCCCGTCCAAGGAGGAACTCACAGCCCTGCTCAGGAAACGGGACTTCAGTTGCATGAAAATTTTGCAGGTTTCGACATCTGTGCGTGTTGGGAGGCGAAACGATACCGAAACACTGGGAATGCAGAGAAGGGGAGAGAAGGGTCCTGCCCAGCCGGCCCTGGGAGCAGGGAGGGGGGAGCAGACAGGGACGGGTATGCCCAGGGCTGTCCAATGAGATCTCATCCCC
>WBMY01009485.1:34853-52364 GCA_013397315.1 Donacobius atricapilla
CCCCCCCTCCCAGCCCAGTGACTTTCCTGCCCAGCTGCTGCTGAACAGATGTGCAAAACTTCTTTTGGATAAAAATAGTGTCCCCTGGGTGACACAGGCTGAGAGGAGGAAGTGATGTATGGGGTTCCCAGCTCAGGACCCTCCCAGCTGGGCTGTGGGACCCTGGCCCCAGGGACTCTGTGCATGGCTTGACAGGGTGGGGAGGACAAGGGACCCGTTTGAGCCGGACATGGTGACCCCGTGGCCACACTCGCAGCTGGCCTGGCATCTCTCCTCTGAGCTGGGCTTTGTTCTTCTGGGGAGCCCCTTGGTATTGGGGGAAACCACAGCCCACAAACGGGAAACCAGTGCCTCCGAGGGGCTGACCAGTGCCTGTCTCTCCCTCCAGGCCACAGGGCGGCGCTGTTCCCACGGCCATGAGCGCCCCAGGGTGGGGGTGCCCCACAGGGTCTCTGTGGGATGCAGACCCCGTGCTGGTTCCCTTCCAGGTGATCCTGTCAGATTCCAACCCTCCGGGTGAAGTGCCCTTCTTTGAGACCTGGATGCTGACCTGCATGCCTGAGGAGGGGAAGATCCTCAACCCTGACCACCCCTGCTTCCGCCCAGATTCCACCAAAGTGGAGTCCCTGGTTGCTCTCCTCAACAACTCCTCTGAGATGAAGCTGGTGTAAGAGCCCACCCATGTGCCCACCCTGCCGGGCCTGCAGGGAGCCCCCAGCCCAGCTCCCCTGGCCCCACATCTGTATCTGAATCCCCGTCTTGCCCCAACAGGCAGATGAAGTGGCACGAGGTGTGCCTGAGCATCTCAGCTGCCATACTGGAGATCCTCAATGCCTGGGAGAATGGAGTCCTCACCTTTGAGTCGATCCAGGTGGGGCCCGTGGGGGGCTGAGTGGAGCTGTGCTGTGTCCTGAGGGGCCAAGGGTCTAGAAGCCCTGGGGTACCCTGTTCTCCTGCCCTGATTGCTCTGGCAGCTGCCTTGGAGCTTGCTGTGACTTGGAAGTGGGAAACTGATGTGGCTCCAGCCCCTTGTTCCTGAAAAAACTGTCCTGTGGGTGGCAGTGGGACTGGCAGGGTCAGTGTCACCCATGGAGGAGAGAAGAGCTTGGACCTTGCTGTTGGGACCCACAGCCCTAGGAGGTGATGGCTGCGCATCCACCTGGCTGTGCTCATCCTCTGCTCTGTCTCCTAGAAAATCACGGACAACATCAAGGGGAAGGTGTGCAGCATGGCTGTGTGTGCCGTGGCCTGGCTGGTGGCCCACGTCCGCATGCTGGGCCTGGATGAGCGGGAGAAGTCCCTGCAGATGATCCGGCAGCTCGCCACCCCCCTGTACGGAGAAAACACGCTCCAGTTCTACAACGAGCGGTGAGCTCGGGGCCACGGGCCTCTTCCTGCCCTGCTGCTGCTTCTCCGTGCCACATCTCCTGCCTTGCTTCCCCTTTTCCACTTCCTGATGCTCTTCCCATCTCCTGCCCTGCATCCACTTCCCAGTTCCATGCTGCCTCCTGCTCCATTTCCACTTTCCAGTGCCACTGTCTCCTGCCCTTCTTCCTCTTCCTAGTGCCATGCACCCCTGTTTCTGCTTCCCAGTGCCATGCCCTCTCCTGCCCTGCTTCCAGTTCCCCGGTGCTCTGTAAATTCCTGTTTCATTTCCTGGTGCCATGCCATTTCCTGCTTGGCTTACCCCTCCCAAGCCGTGCCATCTCCTGCCCTGCTGTCCCTTCCCCCTGACGCTGTCTCTCCGCCGCAGCGTGGTGATCATGAGCTCCATCCTGGAGCACATGTGCGCCGACGTCCTGCAGCAAACGGCCACGCAGATCAAATTCCCTTCCACTGGCATGGACACCATTCCCTACTGGAATCTTCTGCCCCCCAAGAAGCCCATCAAGGAGGTGCTGACCAGCGTGTTCACCAAGGTGCTGGAGAAGGGCTGGGTCGACAGCCGCTCCATCCACATCTTCGACACCCTGCTGCACATGGGCGGGGTGTACTGGTTCTGCAACAACCTGGTCAAGGTATGAGGGGGCAGGAGGGCCCCCCTAGTGCTGGGTGGGCTGCTGAAGCCAGGACTGGTGGGTCTATTTTGTGTCCCTGGGATGGGTGCTGGGACAGTTCTGGCGCTGGAGGGGCGTGGGGCAGGCCCACCTCTCCGCCCTGCCCTGCAGGAGCTGCTGAAGGAGACACGGAAGGAGCACACGCTGAGGGCCGTGGAGCTGCTCTATGCCATCTTCTGCCTGGACATGCAGCAGCTGACGCTGACACTGCTGGGCCACATCCTGCCCAACCTGCTGACAGACTCCTCCAAGTGGCACACCCTCATGGACCCCCCCGGGAAGGCCCTGGCCAAGTAAGACCCCAGACCTATGGAGACTCTCCTCGAGGCCTGTTTGGGGAGATGGGGGGATGGTCTGTGCTGGGATGAGGATCCCAGCTGCCCAAATCCCTCTCTGGCTTCAGCAATGCCAGCAGTTCCCACTCTGGTCCCCATTCCCTGCTGTTCCCCCCTGAGGAGGAAGCTGCCATGTCCCACACCCCATTGTCAGGTGGGCTGGCAGCACCTGGCCGTGTCCCTGCTCTGTCCCCAGGCTCTCTGTTTGGTGTGCCCTGAGCTCCTACTCCTCCCACAGCAAGGTCCAGGCCTCGGCCCGGCAGAAGAAGAGGCACCGAGAGGACATCGAGGTGTGTCTGGGTGTAGCAGGGGCTGGCTGGGGGCTCTCTGTGCCCAAAAGCAGCAGTGGCTGGAGAAGGTGGGGGTGGCAGGAATGGGTGGGTAAATCCAGACTCCCTGCCCAGCTTCTCTGGGTTCTCTGAGGTTTTCCAACCTTAAAATTCAGGATTCTCCCTTCTCTTTTCTGGGCAAGGGGCTGTAACGAGCTGGTCAGCATGTGTCCAGCCCAGACTGGGGTGCTCTGGGTGAACAGAGATCAGATCCTGGGCTGTGGGGCTGTGCAGAGCCCTGGGTGGGTCACCAGCCCTGTGCAGGGTGAGGGGCTGGTGAGGCTGATCCCCCTCTCCCCCCAGGATTACATCAGCCTGTTCCCACTGGATGACACACAGCCCTCCAAGCTCATGCGGCTGCTGAGCTCCAACGAGGAGGATTCCAACATCCTCTCCAGCCCCAGTAAGTGCAGGAGGGGAGAGGGAATGGCTCCCCTGCCTCCGTTTTGGGTGTGAAATGTTTATTGGCACAAAACCCCTTCCCTTCCCAAACCGGCCGGGTGAGGATTTAGAGCTCTCAAGTGTTTTTTGAGTTATCTTGGAGTTTTTGCATTTGGGAAAGGCCAATTTCTTTATTATTCTGATCAGAACAACTTAAAAGGGTGAGATTACACCTTCCTTTCGTGCCAGTGTCCCCCAGCCCAGCACCCCACACCCGAGGGGCTCGGGGGCTTTGTGTCTCTCCCGCCACCCCGCATGAGACCACAGCTGGAGATGACATTCCTGATATCTGGGGCCAAATCTTGACATTCCACTGCTGTTAACAAGACTGAAGGGGAGCGGATGAGGCCCCTGGTCACATCCGTGTCCTTTGAGTGTCACGGGTTGCGACAGCTCCGGCGGGGGATTTGCTGGGGGGGTCCATGTCCTGCCCAGCGGGTGCTGTCAGAGTTCCCACATACATTGTCCACACTCCTGGGCAGTGAGTCAGGACGTTCTCAGGTCATGGTTTCTCCCCTTATCCCAAAGTACTCTATATTAGTTTTCAACACATCCATTGACCTTCGGTTTCAGTTGCTTTCATTACTGTTGAAATATGGGCTTTTCCCTTTGTTTCACTTATCTTCTTTTACCTCCTGAGGCAGTCCCACCTCTTCCCAGTGACATTCAGGACTTTTTTGGGCTATTTGCTGCAGTGATGTGGAAATGCCGCTTCCTGCAGCCACCATGTAACTCATGTGATTCCATGAGAAAAGTGTGGGAGGGCTTTCTTTTTCTGGTGAGCATCCTCAGAGCAGCAAAAGGTGGATCCTGCAGATTCAGGCAGGGGCCATGGGGTGTGCACAAAAACCTTCCCAAGGCGTTCCCATCCCGTTGGAGTGGACCTGACCCAGTTCTTCCCACAGGAGTGACCAGCAGTGCTTCACAGCTGGGGTCAGCTCGATCCTGCTGGCCTGTCCCAGGAGTTGCTGCTAGATTTGAACGTGCCTCAGCTCTGATAGCTGGCTTGCACCCTGACAGTGAGATGGGAGGGCTGCTGTGCAGCTGTTGAACATCTGGCTCGCACACAGGATGTGTAACGTGTGTGTCGCTGCCGTTCTCTGCTCCTGATCGTGACATCACACATCACACCCCAAAATCAGCGTGGGAAACCTGCCTGGGCTCCGTGTGGGCTGGCAGAGGGGGCAGGGTCTGAGGTACCATTCTGAGGTGCCCTGCTGGCACGGACTGTGTTGGGACCATTCTGAGGTGCCCTGCTGGCACAGACTCTGTTGGGTACAGGGGACCTAAACCTCTTCTGCTCCACAGAGTTGCTTCATGGCAAAGCCCCTCAGAGCTGTGTGACCTCGCATGGCCAGAGCTGGCCAGGGCACGTTGGCTCATCCTAGGGTGCCAGGAAGCTGTTCCTGACTCTGTGCTCCTGCCCACAGATCGCTCCATGAGCAGCTCACTCTCTGCCTCCCAGCTCCACACCGTCAGCATGAGGGACCCGCTGAACCGGGTGCTGGGTAAGCTGGGGATGGGTCTGTGGGGTCACAGCCAACCACTGGGGCACCAGTGAGAAGCTCAGGCCACCCGCAGCCTCCCAGAAGTGACCTGACTGTTGCTGTCTCCCTGTCCCCACAGCAAACCTCTTCCTGCTCATCTCTTCCATCCTGGGGGCCAAGACAGCTGGCACCCACACCCAGTTTGTCCAGTGGTTCATGGAGGAGTGTGTGGAGTGCCTGGAGCAGGGCAGCCGTGGGAGCATCCTCCAGTTCATGCCCTTCACCATGGTGGGTGCAGCGGCTGTGACACCCCTGTCCCTGTTGGGGCGTGCACCAGGGTCACCCAGGATGGGCACATCCCAGGCTCCTGACACTCACCTGTGCTTCTCCTCTGTCCCTGGGCAGGTTTCAGAGCTGGTGAAGGTGTCTACCATGTCCAGTCCCAAAATCGTCCTGGCCATCACTGACCTCAGCCTGCCCCTGGGCCGCCGCGTCGCCGCCAAGGCCATCGCTGCGCTGTGAGCGGGGCTGCTCCGGCCAGGAGGGACCCCTGAGGAGCCCAGGGATCTCCTGGTGGTCTGGAGGACTGGGATAGCCTCTGTCACTGCAGCTGCTGGAGGGCTGCTCCCTCAGCACAGGGAGCCATCACCTTGCTCTGCCTCGTGGCACTTGTGAGACTGAGACACCCCCTAATTTTTTTTTATTCTATAAATCAATCCTTTTGTACAACCAGCTTTTGCCTCATCTACATTTGGGCTCCTGGAACTCCCCAAAACCCCACGATTCTGGGGGTGATGGGGAGCCAGTGGCCAAGCCCTGTGCTGGGCAGGAGGGGAAATCTCCCTCACTCTGTCCCAGACCTGAGAGTGGGTGGTGGGCTGCCTCTGCTGCTCTGACCTGGAGCAGGTGCTGCGCTGGGTGGGGCAGGGATGCTTCCCTGCTGCGCTGTCAGCCACAAGCGGGGTCTTGTTGGGAATTCCGCCACGTGAGCGTGAGTTCTTGTTGGAATTCCTCCCCATGAGTGTGAGTTCTTGTTGGAATTCCTCCCCATGAGTTCAGTCTGTGGTGAGCACGGCACGGGCAGTGGGTGAGTAACTGTGGCCTCACCAGCACCACGCCGGCCTCGTGCTGGGACGGGCTCCCCTGGGACTGACCCCACACCCCGTCAGCTGCTCCAGCAGTGAATCCTCCCAGAGGTGTCACGAACTCCTGTCCCCGAGGGGGTGGCAGGGCCAGGGCGGATGCATCTCTGCCCCTTCCACTGGCGTTGACTCACAAGAAAGGGGAAAGCGGAGTCAGCGGGCACCAGCCCTTCCCTCAGGGCACTGTGACTCCGAGCCCACTCCTGGCGCTGGGCTGTGCCTCTCCCCCCTGGACAGCAGTGGGGTTCCCAGCCCTGGTTTGGGAGGCTCTGAAGGGAGATGGGGCACAGGGGGATCCTGGAGCGGTGCCGCAGGGGTTGGGTCAGTGCTGGCCAGGGAAGAGGCAGCAGGACGGTGACTCAGGGGCGCGCTGGCTCCATCTCATCCCAGGATGAGTTCAGCTCCTGGCAGCTCCCAGGCTTTGCTGGAGGGAGACCCCGATGCACCTGGAGTAGCTGCGAGTGTTGCTGCTCTTTAACCTTCACATAAGGAGCATCCTTCCCCTTCCTGCTGGCCCCGGGGGTCCAGCCCCGACCCCAACCCCCGGCAGCCGGGAGCAGCTGCGGGGCTGGGTGGGGTGGATAGCAGAGCCGTGGCACGAACCGGGATGGGCCGGGATGGCCTCACCGAGCCTGACACTGGTGTGAGTCCCACCCTGAGCTGGCACCGACCCGCCCGGGCACTTCTGCTCGTCCAGGGGCAGTTCTTTACCGTTAGCCCAGAGCAAAGAGCAGGACCTGGCGTGGCCTTCCCGGCTCTGTCAATATTTGCCGAGGCAGCCCCATGCCTGGCCGTTGGCACCGGCGCTTCCCCTTACAGGAAGGGGCTGGAGCAGGAGAACGGAGTTTTCTGTAAGCACCCGTGAGGTGGGGGAGGAAGGAGGGAACTGCTACCCGTGGGGTTTGTGCAGCCAAATGCCCGTGGGCGAGGGCTTCCCCCTGGCAGTTCCTGACTGGGGGGCTCCAGCCTGTGCCAACTCCTGCCTCGGGCTGGAGGTTGAGGGGAGGCAGGAACTGGGAGCCCTGGCACCCCTCAGCACTGGGCTCTGGCCCTGTGTGGCTGGGATGAGTGTTGGTGAGGGATGCTGGTGGTCATGGGATGTCAGCGTGGGCCCAGTGGCAGGAAATGGGGCTGGCGAAGCTGGGACAGCCCAGGGTGGGCAAACGCCCATTGGGGAGAGTCTGGGGGTGCCCCTAGGGGTTTTCTGGGGCAGGGGAGATGCCCAGGGCTCTCCTGATGTTGCCCAGGGCTCAGCCACATTGGGGGCTGCCCCTTTGTTCATCTAGTCTGCCTTCCTCATTACTGAAAAACCACCTCCCACCATGGCAGCTCTGGGAGGGCTCTGGGCACATCCCTGGGCATCTCTGGGGCAGGTTCCCTGTGTGACAGCAGCAGCAGAAGTGTGGCTGGGGACCCCCAGTGCCACCAGCCCCAGGATGAGCCCACGAACCAGCTCTGGGCATGGTGCCAGTGCCCTCAGCGGGCACTGCCAGCGAGGGTGGCTTCGGGAGCTTTCTAGGAATCGGCTCTTGCCCAAGCAGCGCTGACGGGTGTGGGAGGAAGTGGCCGTCCCACGGTGCCTCCTGGCCCTCAGCGGGCTCAGGCCATGGGGTGGGGGCACTGAGGGGGCTGCATTTCATCTTTCTGAGCTGACACCAGCAGCCACAGCCCCGCCCCAAAGTCCCATTCCCTCGTCCCCCATGTCTCTGTCCCTATGTCCCCATACCCTGACCGCTCGGCCTCCCTCCCACGCAAGCAGGAGACAGCGGAACAGAGAGAGAGAGTGCAAAAATAGAGTTTATTTCCATTTTTATCACATAGAAAAAAGCGGGTGTTTCTTGGGGCTCACCCAGCTGCAGCAATAAATACAGTACAAAACTCCCCACGCCCGGAGCTCCCACACAGCCACGAGACCGGGGCTGCGTCAGGCTCAGGAGGATGGGAATGTGTCCAAGTGGCTCTTTCCGGCCAGAGATGGGCACAAATAAGTTAAACTGCAATAAGTGCTCTGAGTTTAGCAGGGAAGGGGGACAGAACAGAGATGCAGCTCCCCAAAGTGCTGTGGCTCCCTGGAAAAGCCTCATCCCGGTGAGGCTGCTGCATCCCTATAGTTCTTCTCCTCTCCCTCCCTAATGGCTAATAAATATTAATTACTAGAAATAACACCCATCAGATGTGTCCCTGCAGGCTGCAGCCCGGTCAGGGAGATGCTGCTCTGGAGCATCCTCATCCTGGGATGAAGGTGTTTTCCCGTGGGATGCTGCAGCAGCCCCAGCAGTGCGAGCTGTGGGGAAACTGAGGCACAAGCGGTGCCAGCAGCAGCTGTGGGGGCTCAGCCCAGCTCCAGAACCTCGTAGCAGAGATACGCTTGTGTTTAAATATTAAACAAGGGTCATGCTGCACAGGTACCTGTGCACGGATCCACCGCGGGATCCCCTGGCGCCTGCCCAGGGCTGTGGGCAGGGGAGCATCTCCAGACAGATAAATATTAAATAGCCATAAATATTAAATAAGCAGGAAATGGGGTGCTCCCAGGATGTGCCTCAGGTGGGACATCCACAAACAGGGGTCAGAGGCTGGCGAGGTGCCGCAGTGCCCGGTACGCCGTCTCCAGGAACCGCTGGAAGTTGGCCAGGATGAAGAAGCTGCCGACTTGGTGGTGGAAGTGGGAGGAGAAGGTGGGAAGGGGGTCCTGGTTCTCTGAGGGGTACGTCACCGTGGCCAGGCCCAGTTCCTCCATCTGCAGCCAGGCAGAGGCAGAGGCATCAGCTCCAGGCCCGGAGATGTCCCCCTGCCCAAGTGTGCCCCACCCAGAGATGCAGCCCCCACCTTGCCCACCCATCCCTGTGAGTGCAGCCCCCACCAGGCCCACCCATCTCTTGGGATGGAGCACCTGCTTTACCCACCTGTCCCCACAAAATTCCCCCTTTGCCCCCACACCTGCTGCTGGATGTTGGAGGACAGGTTGGCCATGTCCAGCTGCAGGGTCTCCACCAGCCCAGTGTGCTCGGGCAGCAGGGCCCGGATGGTGGCCAGAGAGCCGTGGTAGATGCGGAGCCCAGCACGGATCTGGCTGAAGCAGGTCTCCTGTGTGGGTATGGCATGGTCAGTGGGGCTGGGCGTGGCCCGGCCACCAAGACCTGGGGGCTCTGGGGTGCCCCGAGCCGTGACAGAGCTGACCAGCTCATGGCAGGGATGGGCTGCCCGCACTCACTGCCTGGAAGGTGCGCCTGTGGCACTGCTCCAGCGGCACCTGCGCGATGTCCAGGTCCTGCCGCACCAGCAGCAGCTCGTCCTCATTGCACAGCTGTAAGGTGTCACACTGTGGATAAAGGGGACAGGGTCAGGACACCAGAGGATGCTGACACCCCCAGCATGCCCTAGCATCCCATCCCTGGGCTGTGGGACCCTGTGCAGCCCAGCCAGGAGGACGGAGGGGATGGAGTGGACCCGGTGCAATGGGGACGGAAGTGTGGCTGCCCTGGCAAGTGTGAACCCAGGAAGGTCACCACGTATCCCAAGTGGGTGCCCCAACACCTCAGGGCTGAGCTTTGGGCAGTGCAGGGGACCCTGCTGGCTCCTGGCCCTGAGGTGCTGATAAGGGCAAGGAGGGGAAGGTCACCTTATCTGTGACCTCACAGCAGCTGCCATCCCCCCTCCGCAGCGTGTGGGACTCACCACCACGCGCTGCAGCGCAGCCACATCCCCACGGATCTTGCGGGTGAACTCGAGGTTCCTCTGCAGGAAGAGCTGGAAGTCCTGGTCCCCTGAGAGCTCGGTCAGTGGTGCCCCATGCAGCCCCTGCCACGGCGCCCACAGCAGCACAACCAGCAGCAGCGCCAGCCCACCTGCGGGGACAGCGGCTCAGCATCCACCGGACACCCCAGGGAGCCCCAACCCCTTGGCCAGAATGGGCTCAGCAGCCAGGACCACCCCGAGGATGGTGGCAGCAAGCGTGGCCTGGGGAAGGGGCAGAGACCCCAAAAGAGGAGAGGGACCAGTGTTCCCTGCATCTGACCAGTGCGGAGGGCAGCAGCAGGGGGCTCTGGGTGTATGGGTGCAGCAGGTGCTACAGGTAGGGTGGGTTTATGGGTGCTCTGGGTGCAGTGGGGACAATGGGTGTAGTCTTGGAGTGGGTGGTCCGGGTGCCATGGGTGCTGTGGTTGTGGCGGCAGTGGGTCTTATGGGCAAAGTGGGTTTTAGGAGTGGTTTGGGTGCAGTGGGAGCAGTGGGAGATGGGGGTGCTTCAGTGGGTGCCGGGTACTCACGGGTGAGGAAGCACATGGTGGGCGCTCGGCTCGGTGTCTCCTCCTCTGTGCAGTGCGGCCCTGCCCAGCCCGGCCCGGCTCCGCTCGCTCCTGCCTGGCTGTGCTCATTGATCCGGGGGCATTTATAGTGCACGGGCCTCGGGGATTCTCACCGATGAGGCAACAGCGCGATTGCTTCACTGCCTTAATCACAGCATGCAAATCTCCGGAACTGGGTACTCGACCGCGGCCGCAGCGTGGGGCTTTCCCGGTGGGCAGTGGTGCCCCTCGGTGTGGCTGCAGTCGCCCCGTGGAGCCCAGGCACTGAGGCGGGTGCCGGACAGGGCAGGTGGTGCCTTGGTGACTCATTAACCTGCTCGCAGGGCTCCCACTACACTGGCCAGGTGGGCCAGTGCCCAGCACAGCAGGGTCATGTGCGGGGTCACTCACAGGGTCACTCGCAGGCGACCAGCCAGGGGGATGGTGGCTTCTCGCTGCTGCTGTCACTCTGGGATTGTCCCCATGCCCAGCCCACGTGGGCAGCATCCCCCGTCAGCTGCCCCAGACCCTCATCTCGGTATCAGGGCGGGTGCCAGTGGTGTGACCCTCATGGTGGTGGCACCAGTTGGAGGTGGCCAAGGTATGACCCAGTCCAGGCACCTGCCTAGGGCTGTGGCTCCCTGGGGCAGCACCACGGGGCCAGATCTTGCCTTGCTGGGCGCTGGGTTTTGCCCAGGGACCCCATGTGCAGCACCAAGCACCGGCCACATCAGGCTGACTCCACCTGGTGAGGGCCCAGCCCCCGCTCTGCCCCTCCAGGGAAGAGGCTTCCAGGGCAGCCCTTGGCAAGGGGTGGCTGCTCCTGGCCCCGTTGCGCTGACGAGGGAGTTTTGGCTCGTGCCAGTTCCCGCAAGTCCTTCCAGGATCTGTTGGGTCGGTGCCAGCTGGCAGGCTCCTGCCCGGCACGGGCTGGCCGGGGCACGGGAGGCACCCACTCCCCTCACAGCCCCGGAAAGGGTGACCCCAGGAGCGCATTGGGCTGGGGAGGCTCATTCTGCACCCCTGACCCCTGGCTGGGTCCCATCACTGCCCACCTGGAGGCTGTGTGGACAGGGATAGTGACAGGGATGGGACAGGGATGGGACAGGGAACCCGGGCTCTGCAGGTTGCAGGTGTTGGTGGCCACTGCATGGGCCACAGACTCAGTGGGGTAGTTTTTGGGGTACAGTTTGTGGGGTACAGCCACAGCATCAGTCCCAGGAGCTGGAAGTCCTGGAAGTCCCTGCCTCCAGCTGGGAAATAAACCCTCCTCAGCTGCAGCCAATCCATGAATGCCCGGCAGAGCCTTCCTGGCACAGCCAGGTGTTAACTCCAAAACCTCCTGATGACCTCGCTTCCAATCTGGCAGCACTAAACGTTCCTACCTCTGGATGTGTGAAAGGACCTTGGCAGTAGAGACTGTTCATGAGATTTTTGGGAGAAACAGCCCCCCCAGCTGTGCCTGTCCCCACCCTGGAGCCAGGGAGAGCCGGTGGCCACTGAGGGGCTCAGCATGGTCCCCTCAGTCTGAGCACCCACGGGGTCACCCCAGAGCGGATCTGCCCTCTCAGCAGGATGGTGCTTTCAGGAATTGTGATGGGGGTGTGGGGGCTTGAATCAGCGCCCAAAGGCCCTGTCAGCTTTCCAAGGAAGGAAGTGGTTTCAGATCTGAAACTGGGGGTGGCAGGGGGTGGTGGAAGGAGCTGGCCCAGCAAATCCCCTCCACCATGGGGTCAGGGCTGCTCAGGCCAGGGACTGTCCTGGGTATCCACCCTGCTCTGTTTCGGCCTCGTGGTCACCCTTCCTCTTCCCAGGGCCCAACCCAGGCATCCTCAGCCCCTTCCTGACATCTGCCAACATACCAGTGCTCCTGGGATGTCCCTGTGTCCCCAGTGCCAGCCACAGCCCCCCTGGCTGGGCTCTCGCCTTCTTTGGTCTCCCGCAGAGCAGGAAAGGGCTGGGACAGTCCTGCTCTTGACCTGCAGCCCTGGCTGCCATCCCGGCATGGGTGTGGCTGGGAGATTCCCAGATTTTTTCAGAGAACTCATCCCAGATGCTGATGGGACCCATCTGGAGCGGCTGCATGTCCCCTGTCCCCATCACCCCCAGGGCTGGTGTTGTGGGGCACAAGGGGGTCTCTGTGCCTTTCCCCATGGAATCCTCCTGGGATACCATCCTGGAGCTGCTGGGGCCACTCCCAGCACCACTGAGACAAAGCTCCAGACCCCCAGATCTAGTTCCATCTCTGGTGTCTAGCCCCAGGGAGAGAGCAGAGACCCCAGACCAGCCCCACACCCCCTACCCATCCCAACAAACCCACAGCAGGAGCCACCTAGGCTGGTGTTTTTCCATCTTTTATTTTAAAAGTCATAATTGAAGTTTACCAAAGTTTGACCCCGTTGTTGTCGTGGGAACTGGGGGGGCACCAGTGGAGACCCCGCTCTGCTCCCTCCAGCCCTGCTCCCCTTGCAGCCCCCCAGCATCGGCTCCGATGTCACAACAGGGATCCTTTTAAGGATGTTTATTGGGGAGGGGGGTCCCACCACAAGTGCAGGTGGTCAGGGGGTGTGGGCCCAGGGAACCCCCCTTGCCCCTCCCACAGTACAGACATGCAGGAATTTATAAAAGGGGGGCTGGGGGGGGCGGAGGGCCCTGCTCAGCCACCATCTGTCCCAAGGGACAAATAAAAAAGTACAGCCAGGGCCCAGGGTCATGGAAAACCATCATCATCATCCTCTGCCATCTCCTTGGCGAACTCCAGGTCCTGTTGCTCACGCTCCCGGCGCTCCTGGAAAGCAATGGCCGAGGTTGGTGGCAGGTGGGGACAGGAGCCACATCCCTTCCCTGGCCACAGTGGCTGCAGAGACCCCAGTGAGACCTCACCTCTGCAGATTCCAAGTCCTTGTTGTAAGATTTGGGTGGGAACCTCATGGCCTGGAGAAAAAGGAGGAGCTCAGAGCTGAGCCAGCCCTGAGCTATGGCCCTGCTGTACCTGGGGACACGCTGTGCTCACCTTCACGGACATGTTGTGGATGTCGAGGCAGAAGGAGATGCGCTGGTGGAAGGCCAGCTGGGGCTCTCGTGTCGAGTAGATGTCGATCATCTCCTTGGACTGGACGTAGCCCTTCTCATGGTTGATGCTGGCCTCGATCACGCCGTCCCGGATGGCCTGCGAGCCCGGGCACGGGGCAGGGCACGGGGTGTCCCCGAGGGCTCACACAGAGCGGGGACGTGGCGCTCTGAGTGTCCCCAGTTTCCCCTGGTGGAGCCCCAACCCAAACCCAGCGGTGCCGCAGGGAGGGGGTGTGGGGGAACGGGGCAGGGTGGGGGGCTGTGGGCACCCCGGGACCCCACAGGGATGGGACTCCCTGTGCTGGTACCTTGGCAACGATGAACTCGGCGTCCTCGGGGCTGTCCAGCTGCAGCTTCTGGGCGATGTCAGCCAGGGAGATGCGGGAGTAGGAGAGGCTGATCATGCGGACACCTGCAGGGAGAAGGGGACGGGATGCAGCCCCCAGCCCTGCCCAGCCTGGCAGGGGTCCCCAGACACCCTCCTACCTGTCTTGATGACATTGTGCCTCAGCCGAATGATCAGGGTGTAGGTGCCATCGGCCTGGAACTTGTCCCCAAACTGGTCAAGGACTTGGTTGAACTTGGCCAGGTTACCCGTCCTGACGGCTGGAGGGAAGAAGGTGGGAATGGGGGAAGGAGAAAAGCTGGGGAAAGTGAGTCAGGGCTGGCTGACTTCCTCCTTCTCCTCCTCCCCAAGTGGCATCTGCATCCAAGTCCCATCAAGGGGAGAGAATTCCTACTGGGTCCTTTCCCACTCAGGATATTCCATGATCCTCTGACACTGCAGGAAGGACAGAGACAGGCAGGGGTGGGCAGCCATACCCTGGGTCAGCAGGAAGTAGGGCATGAGCGAGCGCTTGAGCGAGGGCTGCCGGAACTGGAGCCTGTCTGGGATCTCCCCGAGGAGCAGCTCCACCACGATGAGCAGCTTGTGCACCTGGGCCAGAGCGAGACCCTGAGTGAGTCCCCATATGGGGCCTGAAACCCTCTGTCCCAGTGCACTCCAAGAGGTCTTGCACCCATCCCCATAGGGCACAAGACCCCAGGAAATCCCAAACCCGTTCCTGTCCCTGTGGGGCTTGGAAGGTCCCAGATTTGTCCCTGGGAAGTTCCAAACCTAGGAGGTCCTGCACCTGTCATCTCTGCAGGGCCCAACACTCTGGGAGGTCCCAAAACCTGTCCCCATGGGGCCTGGCCCTTTGAGATCCCACACCTGTGCCTGCAGAGCCCAACGCTGGGGGGTCCCAGATCTCATCCTAGAAGGTGCCAAGCCTGGGAGGTCCCAGAACCGCCCCCGTGGAGCCCAACCCTGGGGAGTCCTGGACCTGACCCTGGCAAGTCCCAAATCCCAGGAGACCTGACTCGATAGGGCCTGACATCCAAGGAGGTCCCAAACCTGTCCCCAGGATGTCCCAAAGCTGGGAGGTCCCAAACTAAACTTCATGGGGCCTGACATCCCAGAAGGTCCCAAGCCTGCGAGTTCCCAAACATGGGAAGTCCCAGACCAAATTCCATGGGGCAGAAGGTCCCACATCCAACCCCTGTGAGATCCCAACCCCGAGCGGTCTCAGACCCAACGCAGGGGGTTCCTGCCCCCTCCCCACTCACTGTCTGCTTGAAGCCCACGGCCGTGTGCTGCGGGGCCTTGCGCAGGGCGTTGGTCATGGTCCGCCGCGCCTCCGAGTATTCCAGCTGGATGGCCTTGATCCGCCCTGTGCCCACACGGGGTGGATGGGGAAAGCCACCCAGTGAATCCAACGTGCCCTACAGGGATGGGGCTCCAAACTCTGCCTGGGAGCCCCACCTCCAGATGCTCAAAGGGGGTCCCTGACGAACTGGAGCCCTTGGCGTGGGGTGCCAGGAGCCAGGGCAGGCACCGAGCCCCGCTCACCTGTGTAGTACAGGTACCGAGCCCACTCGTTGTTGTTGGCCTGCTCGGGGAACACGGACTTGGAGACAAGCTTCTCGGCCTGGTCGTAGAGGTTGTAGTGGAGGTAATTCCTCAGGAGCAGGTTCAGGAGCGTGGCCTGGCCATCGGCGTCGTGGCGCAGCGTGGCCGTGCGGAGCCGGGCGTGCAGGAAGCTGTGGGGCAGGACAGGCAGTCAGGGAAGAGGGAGGAAAACAGGGGGCCCGAGTTCAGGGACAGCCCCCCACAGGACCCATCCCACCTCCGGACCACATCGAGTTTGTTCAGGAATTCATAGATGCGGGAGTGGTAATAGTAACACTTGGCCACCACCAGGTCCAGGGCCCGGCGGTTCTGGGAGCTGATCTTCTGCATCAAGTCATCGGACACCTTTTGAGCCTACAGGAGGGGAAGGGAGGTCAGAGCAGGGGGACTGATGCCAGGAGGGGCAGAGACCACCCGGGCTGTGGGGCTGAGCCTGGGGGAGCAATTGAACGCTGCTGGGATGAGGGGACAGCATGGGGCAGGGGATGCCTGGGGAGCAGGAGCACTGCAGGGGCAGCTCAGGGGTCTCACCTCAGGGTACCTCTTGCTGTTCATCAGGTAGATGACGAGCAGCAGCTGCAGGTAGGCCTCCACCTCTGGCAGGAGAGGGGCTGAGGCTGCTTTCCCTGTCCGTGGGCGGAACTGCAGCTCAGCTTCTGTGTCCATGGACTGAGGGGAGAGAGAAATTCTGGATCCCTGTCCCTGTGTGAAGACAGCTCTGTTCCAGGTGTGACAGGAGCCAAGCCAGGACTACAAGGACCTGTCCCTGCTCACGTGTGTGCCTGAGCAGAGGGGCTCCTCGTCCCCAGGGTCTCCAAACCCCGCTACCCTATTCCAGAGGCTCCTAGGAGAGGGATAGAATCATGGAATCCCAGACTTTTTTGGGTTGGAGGGGCCTTCAAGTTCATCCAGTCCCACCCCCTGCCATGGGTAGGGACACTTTCCACTAAACCAGGTTGCTCCAAGCCCATCCAACCCAACCACAGACACTTCCAGGGATGGGGCAGCCACAACTTTCGTGGGAAATCCATTCCAGTGCTTCACTGCCCTCACAAGGAAGAGCTTCTGGCCAATATCCCATCTAATCCTGCCCTCTGTCAGTGGCAAGCCGTTCCCCCTTGACCTGTCATTCCAAGCACTTGTAAATAGTGCCGCTCCATCTTTCCTGTTGCTTCTTTAGATACTGGGAGGCCTCAGTTAAGCCACCCCTAAACCTTCTTTTCTTCAGGCTGAACAATCCCAATTCTCCCTCACAGCTGAGCTGCTCCATCCCTTTGATTATCCTCTGGATTCACTTCTCCAGCTCCACATCCTTCCTGCGCTGAGACCCCTGAGCTGGGGCGGCTCTGCCGGGGGGTGTCACCAGAGCAGGGCTNGTGGCAAGCCGTTCCCCCTTGACCTGTCATTCCAAGCACTTGTAAATAGTGCCGCTCCATCTTTCCTGTTGCTTCTTTAGATACTGGGAGGCCTCAGTTAAGCCACCCCTAAACCTTCTTTTCTTCAGGCTGAACAATCCCAATTCTCCCTCACAGCTGAGCTGCTCCATCCCTTTGATTATCCTCTGGATTCACTTCTCCAGCTCCACATCCTTCCTGCGCTGAGACCCCTGAGCTGGGGCGGCTCTGCCGGGGGGTGTCACCAGAGCAGGGCTGAGGTGAGGGCAGGCGTCCCTTCGTCGCTCCTGTCCCTACCTCCTCCAGGAATCCGAGCAGGAAGTCCCTGACAGTGCAGTTGGAGGTGAAGAAGCCGTGGATGGCCTTGTGCAGCACGTTGGGGTTGAGGCGGCGGGAGGTGGAGGGCAGAGCCCGCAGCGCCCGCAGGACGTAGCGCGGCTCCTTCCCTGACACCGCCTTCTCCAGCTGCTTCACGTGCTCCTTGATGTCTGTGGGGGCACATGGACACCCCTCACCCCAAATCCTCCACCTGGAGCACCCTGGAGCAAAGCTAGGGCTGCCCCCTCCTGCTTTTCTGAGGCTCTCTGTCCATAGCCTTGGTGTCCCCAGTGGCCTGACCTGCCCTCAGGGCTGTCTCTGCTGGGAGCAGGGAGCTGGTGAGGCCCTTGCAGAGTTTTCTCCCTCCTCCTGAAGGGCTCCAGCTTCCCTCTGCACCCCCCCATGGGGTTCTAACACAGCAGGTCTGCAGGCCCCTGTCCCTCACAGTCTGTCCCTAAACTCACTCTCACCCTCACAGAACTGCCCCAATTCCCTTCCACAGTGATCTCCCCAAAACACAACTCCATCTCCCACTCTTCAGCGACTGCCCCCAAAACCAGCCCCCTCCTTTCTTTCCCTCACACTGCCCCAAATACCCTTCTCCACAGGGTCTCCCCCACAGAAAACACACCTCCCACCTTCATTTCCCTCTCTGTGCCCCGAAATCCCTTTCCCCATAGTGACACCCGCCCCAAACAC
>WBMY01009486.1:0-150294 GCA_013397315.1 Donacobius atricapilla
TTTTGAGTCTCAGCAATTTACAACACTCTGTATTCACACACCCATCGGGTGGGGTGGTGTGTCCCCAGGCAGGCCCAGCCCAGCCTGGGAGTCAGCACTTTTTAGCAGATCTGAGGACCCTAAAACATTGCCTCGCGCTGAAACCCGATGAATATCTGTCCATGTGAGCTGCTTTGCGGAGCAGAATCCCTTAAAAAAGGAGGTGGAACTTCTGGGGCGAGGATTAGTGCCTTTTGTGAACTGTATTTGTGTGCAGGGTGCTGGTTTATTCACAACACTCCCTGAGAAGTGCTTTAAATCAAGAATCAAAAGCCGAAAGGGTGTCAAAGCTGTACAGGAACTGATTACTACAATAAATTTTGCTGAAACAAGCTGATGCTTTGCTGATTCTTTGGTCTTTTTCTGGTAAAAATATGTCAGTGTTAACTCACAGCATTGACTTCTGTATGTTTTTTCATTTTTGTTCCATGAGATTATTTTTAGCTCCTGTGCATTAGCTCTGCTTCAGAAAAAATATTGAGGTAGAGGTTTCGGGTTCTTCCTGAAAAAACCAAACGATTTATTGATAGAAATGCAACAGTATCCATAAAATTGATGTCATGTGGCCCCTTCCCCTCCCTTTTTGGATGGGGTTGAGACAGATGTTAGAGACAAATGTGAGTTTCTCAGGAGACAAAGAACTATCACAGGTAAATCAGCTTTATACCAGAAAATCTGATAGAAACGAGTATAACAGCTGCAAAATAAGTAATCTCTTAACAGAAGAAGGAAGCATTTTCAATTTTAGGGGAAGTGGCCAAAGTACTCAAAATGACTTAGTATGAGTTATTTATATTATAGAATAATTTCTGAGCTCCAAACAATGGCAAGGAACAGTAGCTCTCCAAAATGTCCTCTAGAGAGAGCAACAGAAATGCAAAATTCAAATGCCATGAACAAGGTCAGGTGCAAGTCCGGGAACAGTGTGGTTCTTCTAACATTTACATTTTGTAGGCATGCATTTACATATTTAGAAATAAATTTGTAGTGGTCTACAATTTCTCTGGGAAGTTTTTGAGTTTAGCTGTAGCTTCACCACCAGAAATCCTGGCCTTCCTGCAATCATCCTCGGGTTTTCCAAGATTTAATCAGTGTCTGTCAACTTTAATATCTTTCTTGTGATGCAAGGATTTTACAATTTGTTGTAATATTTTCCAAGTGTTGAAATCCACTTTCCCAAGGCCAGCTCTGTGTGGTGGCATCAGTCTGGCTGGCTTGTCTCTCTGCCTTTCCCACTGTTCATGCACTTCCTTCTTTTACTATAACCGACTTTTTCTTCAGAATAAATCCAACAGTAAACAAACTTTTTGAACTGCTGATATCTTACTGTTTATCTCCAAGAAAATACCACAAATTCAGTAGCAGTGACCTCAGTTCTTCACCTGAATTTCAAATTCTCAGCTGACTTTCTGATACCTTTTATCTTTATATTGCTGTTGCCTGTAAATTTGGCCTCAGATCTTGCTGTGTACAATTAACTCTGGTTTCTGACATCACCTTTCTGACCGCGTGAGATTCAAAGAGAGAAAATGTTCAATTTTCAGCTCCTTTTGTCCTGTTTATGCTCAGCCTGGGTCAGACAGTGCTCCACAATTCCAGGAGCAAATATGGAGGTCTTCCAAAATGAGGATCCCACTTACCAGCTGTCTCTTACTGGGAAATTAATCTAAATTTTTTTCCCATTTGTTCCTGGCTGGATTTGGAAGGAGGTTCAAGTTTGAATGTCTTCATTTCGGAGACAAGAGTCACACACACTGTGAACCCTGTCATGGGCTGTTTCATCCCCAGAAACTATTTGGAAAAAGCAAATACAACTACATACATTTAAAGAAAAAATCAAGGGAAAAATCTGAAAATGTGGCTTTGTATTGCTTAGAGACAGATTTCTCAGTGTTAGTCAGATTCATTAAAAACTTGTTTAAATATTAGACATAATTCCCACAGTGATAGAAGGGAATAAGGAACTTCAAAACCCAACTTTAAACCTGCAAGAAGCTTCTGCTAAGGAAAAATAGGGATAATATATTTGGAATATAAATGAAGCACTGGATAGGTTTCTCCTCCTCTAGAATGTATACATCTTGTACATTTTTCTGCAAACTACAGACCAAATATTGATTACAACTTGAAATTAAATACAAAACGTCATTTATGCCAAGTATCATGAACAACCTGATATCCTCTCATCTCTCAGAGTTGTGAAGAATGAAGACAATAGCATTTCCTCACTGAAACGATAAAGAATATAAAGAGTAGGATCAATATTGTAAGAGGAACTTCTATGTGTACATATCCAGCTGAATTCCCAGCAATTTAAAAGGGAAATATTTGTGCTGAACTCCCTGCCTAGGGCTTTAAATTGCTGTATACTATCATGCATTATGGCCTGTATTAATTATCTAATTGAGACATTTATATGGTCATCAGGCAAGTGGGGACCTGGAGAGAAATCCCTAATTAAGACTTTGGAGTTTGATAAGAGGCTGCTACTGCACGGCGATAAAACACTATTTTTGTCTTATCTTATGAATGTGTCAGGGCAGATTATGTTAAATGCTACCTACATGCATAATCAGATGACATATCTCTGGCAAGGCCTGCAGATAAGACTCTGCAAATGCACATTTATTATTTTGCAGTTCAGACTGTTGAAAGGAGAGCAAAACTTGTAGATCCCAAAGTGCAGCGAGTCCACCTCGGCCGTGCCCGGCGTGTCGCACCAGGGCTGCTTCCCTGGGCATCTGGGGACGGAGTTTTTGGGGTGTGATGAGGGGCAGAGCAGCTGGAGCCATCCTGCTGGCTCTGCACTGCTGAACTCTGCAGGCACTCCCTGCCTGCTCCCTGTGTGTCGGAAGGTGGATTGCAGGCATGGGAAATTCTATTATGCCTGAGGAATCCCTGTCCCGAAGCTCCTCTGAACCTTCATTGCCTTCCCAAGGAGAGGGGAGCAAACAGGGATCCAGCCAGCCAGCACTCCACATCCCATTTCATCCAGAGTCTGCTCCCTGCTTCTTGGCATTATGAGTTTGTTGTGAATGCTGAATATGTGGTGCAAAAATACCAGCAGTGAAGATTTTTTTTCTTTTCTTGACAAGTTTTCTGGGAAAATCCAGAGCTGCTCTATTTTTTGCATGCAGCCTTCCCATCCTTCTTCTTGTCTGTGGGTTTGACTCAAACAATAGAATTCACTTCAGGATCTCTTTCCTCATTAGGTGCTTTGAGATCTCCAGGAGGGTGGTCAGCTCTACCACCAAAGCAAAAGAAAGCAAATTCAGAGGGCAAAACATACAAGAGAATTGTTTTTAGTGTTTTTCCTCTTGCTGTCATCCGTCATTGCTGATACCAGTGGTAAATCTCCTGCCTTGCTCCAACAATGGAAGGAAATGTTTACAAGGTTTGTGTATATGCACATATTCATATAAATAAATATATAATGTGTATATGCATTATACAACTATACATTTATACATGCACCCACACTAAATTTAACACCCCAATTATACCTTGGGATTATTCAAAGCCTGCTTTTTAAAACTTCCACGACCTTCTACCTGGATAATATCTTTTTTAATTTTCTGCTGTTTACAAGCGTGCATAATACAAACTGACAAGTGCTAGAGCTGCGGAAAAGAGGCGAGAAACAAGGACCAAAGGTCCTTGCTAAGTAGCAGGATGAAAGATGGCTTAGGGTAATTTTGCAGAAGGATTCGGTTTTACAGATTTCCAAACAAGAAATGTGGATATTAATGGGGGATTGCAAAGAGCAAACTCAATAACAGTCTTAGTCAATTAAAAGTACATAAAGTATTAATGTGTTGTCCCCTGGTTTGTGTTTAAGGGGCTGTGGAAACTAATGTTTAAATCCCAGGAGAAAAAGCCCCATCCTGAGCTCAAACCCCGTACTTGGAGCTGCTATCCATTACCAAACACTACTTCATTAATATGCTAAAGGTCTCTCCGTGTTTCCCAAAACATTGATTAGGTTCAGGGATTTAGGAGAGCTGAGTTTAACCAGCCCCTGTCTCCCAGAAGCTCGGAAACGTCTCAGCTCTGTCCTCTCAGCTCAGTGTCTCCTTCTCCCTGCGCGGTCAGGGGCTGCAGGGCTGCAAGGTGGCGTCAGGAGGAATCCATCACATCCCAAAGGGCTGGGTGCTGCTCCAGATCTGCTCCAGGCCCGCAGCTCTGTCCCCTGAGGGCTTGGGGAAAATGGAAGATTAGCTGGAAGCACAACAGAAGAGTAACGGCTCAAAAGCTGCACACACCGGGCGGAGGTGGAAGCCAGGAGCTTTCCCGGGGTGATGGCCCGGGCATGGCAAAGACCTGGCCACAACAAGGATCTCATTTCCAGCTTAGAAGGAAAAGAAGAAAAACAACCACTTATGAAAACCTTACAACCCCGCTGCTTTTTGTTTAACCTGATCACTGCCTGTGTAAATAGGTGACGGAATGAACACAGCCCAACAGAGGCTCTGTGGGTTTGATTGATGGAGTGCCCCAAAGTGAAACACTCATTCTGAAAAAGCTGAAGAGAAATGCAAACTTTTAATAACATTTTCAAATTATTTAATCATACAATCAGGCCTGACCTTGTTCAATATGAAACTTCATTACAGCCTGGAATGTTAATATGGAGTTCCAAAAGCATCATAAATTACTGGTTTCTTCAATGATGCATGGGCCTGTCCTGCTGAGGCCAGCTGCAATTTTAATATTTTCTTAAGAAATGAAGAAATGAAGAATTAGCAAATAATGGCATGATCCTGAAATTACTATTCTAGGGATCGCAGTTTATTAATTGTCTAAAAAAGATTAAGACGTTTCTCATTTCCATAGATAAATGATGTAGCCAATACTTTTTTGGGGGGAGGGAAACCCTAAATGTGTATTTTTTGAATAGATCCATTAATAATCAATCCAACTGACCTACCTTTCTGCACCATGACAGGTCTGACAGTCAGTGAAGGAATTACAAGGTGTAACTGGCAATTTCACCATCAGAAACATTATTTTGTATACAACTAGTACCTTGTAACAACTTAAAAATGGTATTCACTGTTTGAAAAGGGCAAAATAAAACCTTCTGCAATATTGACTGACAGAGATTCTTATTTGATGCTTATTATTTAACAACAGAACAAGGAAAGTGAGTGGACGATTTAAATGGCTTCAAAAATCAGGGAAACTGAGGGGCCAGTGCACTTTTAGCTCAAAAAAGCATTTTGTAAATGACCTGCAGTGACTGCTTGTTTGGAATTAAGAAGGGACTGATAGAATCTTGGTGGTGTTCGGGAATAGTCCCGTTCAGTCCCCCAGTTGGATGATTCTGTGGATTTCAATAGGACTGGACTGAAATATAACATTCTTTACTTAATTGCTTATCAAAGCATCATCAAAAATTGTGAGAGTGGGTCAGACACTGACCCAGGAAACCTTCCCTTTCCTGTCTGTCTTTGCTGGGTTCTGAGGGTCCCCGTGGTGCAGGGCATTCCAAAGATGAACTGTTTGCTGTCAGCGTTGAAAAACAACAGCACAGGCCTGGAAACAAAGCTAATCAAACATTCTGCAGCAATTGAAAAATAAAATTGCATTTTGTCGTATGAGTTTCATATAATGAGCAGCATGGAAATGTGGAGATTCAAGCAGCTTGAATGCTCAATTAATTCAAGTTCAATTATCATTATGACCAGCACTATGAACCTTCCCACCATCCCTTCCCCCCCACCTAAATCTCTGTTTGTAACCTCTTCTGCATTCTTTAAAATCTGTATCAGATTCATTCTAAAAGCATTTAATGTAAATAAATCACACCCAAGACAGTTCAGCTTTTTTCTATGATGCTCATCCAAGGCTTTACTTGCCAAGAGGCAGAAATACTGAGCAATATTGCACAGAAATCTATAATTTCCTCTACAATAACCTCAGTTTGCTTTATTTATTTTCTTTTAATTTCTTCTGGCCATGAGACAATGTCAAGAGTTTTCATGAGCAACCCCATTGCCCAGAATTAATTGGTTGGAAAGCACAGTAAGAAAAGAATTCCATTGTTTTCAACCACAATACTAAACAACTGCTTAGCAAAGGGCGAGAACAACGGTAAATAATTATTAACTGAAGAAAATATTCAGAACACATGGTAAAACAAATAATTAGGCCCAATTGTGCCAGTTCTGTGAATGTTTTACCCTGCCTGCTATGAACTCCCGTTTGAAAGCTCAGTTTTACACTGGGCAATGGTTCAAAACCCAGAGACACATCAGTCCCAGGCAGCAGCTCCGAGAGAAGTGCCAGACTGTAACTGACTGACAGCACTTCCCACTGCAATCTGGGGTTGTCTTCCAGAACTTCTCTTCGGCTCTGCTTCAAATCAAACTTCATTTAACGGAGGAATTCTAGCGAGGTCACAAAGCGAGGCAGGCTGCCTGCAGACACCAGCCATCCTTTAGTCTGTTGAACAGTCACACATGGGAGATTTACAGGACAGAAATGCCAGATACCTTCTGTGGCAACAACCTCATCAGACAGAGCTGCCACAAAACCCAAAATGTTGGATTTGCAGCTACTAAGCTACTAAGTCTGTTTGTAAAGTCCACTACTCGACTGTGTGACTGTGCACTCACATTTATCTTAGGGCAAAAATGTAACTGGAGGAACTAATGGAAGGGAAAATACAACTGGACACTACACTGGCAATTACAGAGCTGTGAATTGAAGCTACAGAGGAAAAAAAAACGTGTTTTGGTGATGAAAGTCATCTCTAGAGTTACAATTAAGATGAAATTTATTGCCTTTGCTTAACGTCTGTTTTATATTTATTCATTCCGATAAAAAAATTATATCCTGGATCCAAAGCTTCAGCTTCCAAAGTTGCAGAATAAATGTTAATTAAATATTTGATATGAAGTCTTTTTAAAACCCACAAAAATTACTCAGTTTACTTAAAATAGGACCCAGCAAAATACAAAGCGTGGCATCAGATCTCATAATGAAGTCTTTCAGTTCCCTTGAACTCCCTGTATTTAATGTGAAATATAAAGGACTAACTTTTATATTTGTTTCCTTCTGGTATAAACAGACTGTGTAATGAGCTGCTGTGTGATAGGAACTGAATGTCACTCGGAAGGCAACACATCCCCAGCTCACTGGTGGCTTTGCCCCTCTTAATCTCCACCTTATATCTGAGATGTTCTTTCCCTTTTTCATGGATGCTCATTATGTATCTGTTCCTCATTCACTTTGCTGGATTGGAATAAGTATGGACTTGTAGATATGACATAATCTACCAAAAACTACTAGAGGAGTGAATATTATTTGCTGAAAAGCCTCCAGCTCCTGAACAGCTTGTCAGTCTGCTCGCTCCTCAGAGGTCTGTTTCCCCATTAGTGCACATTTCCCCAGCTGAAGATTTAAGGGTTTTTTTTCACCACTGTCACAATAAAAAAAAAAGAGGGAAACGAAGCAGGTGGTGTCTTTCTAAAGTCCAAGTGTTTTTTAATGATCGTTCTCTATTTCTTCAAGTGCAGAAATTTCAATTCTGATTAAAATGAAAAAATGACAAGCCATTACAGACAGACCTCCATTCTCCAAAGGCTCCCCTCTGAATACACAATATGTTTTCCTATATAATGCATGCACCATATTTCAATATTAATTATAGGAAGGTCTCTTTGGGGTCACATGCTAATTATATCTATTTAGAATTTATCATGCTACTTCCAATATAATGTGCTGTCATTGTGTCCTGTTGTTTTTCCTTGCCCGAGGCAGAAGGAAGCTACAATAAACCTGAAAATAGTGGCGAGAAATGTTCATTTTAAAACATATGGGGTGAAAGCTGCACTAAGGGCCCTGCCCAGTGCTCATTGAAATCAGCAGGAATCATTATGTTAACCTCAAGGGAAAATGATTTGAACCTGCTCAACGTGCAGTTGTGTCTGAGGGGCTCTGTGCATCTCTCAGTGTAATGAAATGCTTGTGCCACAACCGGCTGTAAATGATCAGGGAAGCATCCAGCATCATGCCAGGGAGGATGTGCACAGAGGAGCTGGAGCTGTCCTCGTTCTGAGGGGGTTTCTGGTACTAAATGGCCACAAGATGAAGAAGAATCAAAGCCTCTGCTCCAAATCCTCTCGAGTGTGTTTGGTATGTTCATCTATAGCATTGTGTGATCCCTGGGTCTGTGCAGGAGGCAGTGACAGTTGGGTTTGTTAACTAACCACTGCACTACAGTACTGGATTCAAATATGGCACATTTTAAAAATCTTCCCTCATTACAAGCCCTAAAGATACCAGCACATTTGCTGATAAACACTTATTGTATTTATAATTTTCTTTTATAATGACTGGCATAATTCTATCTGCATTTACCAACCCAAGGCATCTTCTCTGTGTGAGGAATCCTCAACGTTCCCTGCATAAATCACAACTGAAGTTAAATGGTGCCTCCTATATGCCACCACCCTATGAACACAGAACCAGATTTCCAGCCCTGTCCCCTGTGGACAATTATTAATGTTAGAGACTTGTATCTGCTTTCAAGAATCAGGTGCCTGCAGGATTAAACATGGATAACACGTGGAAAAAATCCAGGCACCAAAGATAAGCATCTTGGCCTAAATATGCCTCTCTTGTGTTTCCTAGCCTTCTAAATTGTTAGTGCCCCATTAGCAGGCATCAGAGACACAAATCAGACAGCCAGTGACTCAACAGGCAGGAGATGACCTCATCCAAATCTCCGCACATCCTTTCAACCCAGTTACTGCCCCTGGTGGTTCTTCTACCACCTGTGCCTTTCTGTGTCTGCAAGAGGACTTTTCTAAGCACACCTCTCAGTATTGAGGTGGTGTCTGAGAGTAGCCTGACTCCTGGAAGTAAGAATCTCAAGATACAAACGTGCAAAAACATTTACATATCTCTATCTCACTGTGGTTGCCTTTTTTTTTTCCTAAGTCTATAATGAGATGTTTTCAGATTAAGAAAAATGTTAACATCCAGCCCACTAACTGTATATTTGTTTTATTGATAGGTCTCAGCACAAAGCTAACCAATATTCGAGTGGAGAAAATGAATTGTCTGGAGCCAAATGTAATTTTATTTTGGTAGGCCAACTATCAATAGAAGAAATGCACAGTCATTTCAGTAATTGCCACAGGTTCATGACTAATACTTCCTAGAAACTCCTGGCTAGGTGATCTCGGCATCCAGGGTTACTGAGGTGTATCTTTAATGCAGGTTAGCTCAGATGTTCAGAGACACATGCAAATTACGCAAGCATGTGGGCTATTTAATTTTAATATCCAAGGTCATGAGTCAGATTGTCTCATGTTGTGTAAAAACCTTCTAGTGGAAAACGAAGCTTCAGTACAGTGGGAATTTCACTTTACTTACCTGCATAAATGTAGCGAAGTCAACTGAGCTGGTGAAACCACATCTGAGGACCTGAGGACAGTTCGCCCAAGGTCTGAGGTACACGACCACCTTCCACGTGGATCTTATTGCCTCCATTTCTGCAAGGAAAGGAGGCTCCCTGTCACAGCTAGCTGTGCCTTGTGCAGCTGTAAATCCTGCTCTGAAAACTCCTGAGAAAAACCCAGGAAGAACTAATGGGGGGTTAACCTCAGGGTCTGCGGCTGCTCCCTCCCCTTCTGCTGCCCTGCTCAGCCCAGGGGACCCTGTTCAGCACAGAGCTCCAGGACAGGAGATGCAGCATTCCCATTCCACCTGGACATGAAGGAAGAGATGTTATTGCAATAATAATAACCTGGAATTGGGCTGCCAAGTACGTCAGTCCACAGCTGAGCTTCCAAAGGTTGGGTGGTCTGGTCTGTGTCCTGTGGGAGCAGCTCAGAGTGTGAAAAGGAGCTGTGTTTTCATTTCTAGTGTCTGATGGGGTGAGGGAGAATCCAGGCTCAGGAATGATGGGGACAGATGGAATGGCAACAAGTTTCTTCACAATTCCAAAATGTGAACCATGTGGGTGATGGAGCATGAACTGACGATGAGTTTTCACTGGGGTTCACAAGTGTGGACACTTTTGGAAGCCTGAATACTGCCCTGCTTGTGGAGCTCCTGGCATTTTGAGGGATTTTTGAAGAACCTTATATTAGTCTATTTTTAAAATGCCTTTGAGGAAACAAACAGCAGTGGAATCACCAGTTGTGAGGGGGATTACAGAAGAAAAAAAGTGAAAAGCATACTTTTCTGATGTATGTGACTTATTAATCTACTTTCTCCGAATTTTCCACAAGAAATGAAACCCTGTTTTACTTAAATACTTTGGGATTTTTTCCCAGTGGCCATTTGTCTCAGAGTTTTCAGTTATGCAGATCAGACACTCAAGAAATGGAGAACATCTTCATTTCTCTTTTTGTTCTGAAAAAGAAATATTCTTTATAGCATCTGAGGGAACCTCCAAAGTATGTGAGAGACTTTAGGTTATAATTTCTCCTTTAAAGAAAAGCTATTCTTTTGTATAAAGGGAAAAAAAGATAACAAAACAACAAAACATTTGAAGAGTGTTCAATCAAAACAAACTTAGTCTTGAGTGTTGTTGTGAGAATAGAAATTCCTTCTGCCAGAAATCATTCCTGCAGGTAATGCTGTCTTTAAGATTTTTCAAACGTATCTTTTTTCAAATGTAACAGAAAGTACAAGGTAAGGTTCTTACTTGTAGCATAATTAGCAAATCTTGGAAGAAGAAACAGAATAAAATATTTTACAAGTGTTTTTTCAGGGCAGGAAATGGAAAGGATAAAATAATTCTGGTTGGAAAAAAACCCAGCCCAGTCATAATTGTACAATAAAGAAACACTGTCATGTACCTGCCCCTACAAGAGCAACGTGCCTGTGGTTGGTCAGATCCAAGGAAAAAGCTCTGAGTTCATTAATTTGAGATGAGAGTGAGAATGCCTACAAAGGAGCAGGTAAAATTGTTCCCAAACCTCCTGCTGTGGACACGCAAGTTCAGGGCTGCAGACAATTCCTAACACCTAACACAGGAGTTGTTCTTTTACGGGGACAGTGGGTACTCGCAGCCAGGATGCTCAGGTTTGCTCCTTGCTCACAGTTGTCTCTATCTGCAGTGGGGATTTTATTTGGCACGGACTACGCCCGAAGTGTGGATGGTAAAACCTTCCTTCAGTCCAATCTGACAGCACAGAACGAGTCCAGCTCCTGCACCGGGATGTGCTGCCCTCAGCAATGAGGGGGATGCTCCGGACTCTGTCCGGTCCCCATCCCTGCCTTGCCACAAACTAATCCTGTGTTCTGGAACAGGAATTGTGGCAGCACCTCTGCCATCTTTCCCACACTGACCTGATCTTCCTGCTGATTTCCCCATTTATTTAGTCCGGCTGCACACACAAAATAAATAACAGAATGTACCAAGCGTCCAAGCAGACTTGTGCCTGCAACTCTGAGGCTGCAGTAACTGTGTTTAAGCTGAAACACAGCTCTGTTCTGCAAAGCCTACAGCTTTAGGTTGTTTTCTCAGCCCATTCCTAGCTGAGGTTCTTCATTTTACACTGTGACCACGTTTGTTCTCGCTAATTAAACAGCATGACTAAAATGTGTATTGCAAATATAATAATCTGCCTGTTCTTTCCTGAAATGGTTGTTCTGTGTACCAAGGGATTTTAAATTTAAAAAAAAAATCCATTCTAGTTGTGTTTGGCCACATGTAGCCACATTAGATGAAAAAAGACCAAATTATGATTGATTAGCACATACATTTCCAAAGTTTTTGTGATCTTCCATTTCCGTGCCCCCATACTGCGGAGTTTGAATTGCTTCCCTACAAGCCTGTGCATAGCAAAGTACAACCAAATACTTTCAGAATACATCTCTCACCCTCAGGATCCACACTTGATTTTGATATAAAATGTTATTAACTTTAGCTCCCAGTACAAAAGGTCTTGATCAATAATTGTTTCTACCTGTCTATCTTATTTCTGTGTATGTTCTAGGACACTTTTGGAGCACTGCCAACACATTTTGGTTTGTAAGCACATAACAGTGTATCATACACCTCAAATCTCACTGGGTTTATCTTATCTTTTCATTAGGTAGAAGATGGGGTTTTTTTATCTACATAGATTAGATTAGTTCAAGGTCACCCTGAGAAAAGAGGAGAGGAGAGGAGAGGGGTAATGCAAGCTGTTAGAAAACAGAACCCATATATTCTAATGTAAATCATCCTATATCACATCTACCCATCTCTTCAAATCATTCTTAGTGATTTTTCAGGTCTAGGAATATAAGAAACAAAACCTTAAAGGGGATCCTGTGAACCCCTGCCCATCCTAAGTCTCTTAACAGTGCTCCAAAGACACTTCGTCACCATTTGACCATAACATTGAAAAGATCAGGTAGTACTGCCAGATTATCCTAAATACCTGGTTAAATTAATTAAATAAATATTTAATTTAATACCTGGTTCAGTGTTTCATTCCTGAAGAAGCAAAATCGCTGCAGGTTATTTTCTTTCTTCTCTTTCTTGACCACAGTGGAAATATCATCATGTGTGAAAGCAATGCAGAGTCACAGAAACAGAGTTTCTGATTTTGTAAGGTAGTACACAAAGATATTAAAAAAAAAAAAAAAACAACAACTAAAGAGAGGGTGGAAATTCACTTATTCTGTCAATAATTCAGTCCCCAAAGATGGTAAAATCAGCAGAAAATGAGGAGTCTGACATATTCAGCAGCTCCATATCTCACCCATTCATTCAACTCAAAAATAAAACTTCCTTGCTGCGTTCTTTACTTGTTAAAAATACTGAACCTGTGAAATTTTCACCACCCATGGTGATACCACCAGGTGACAACTCACCCCAGGGTGCCTATTTACCAAGAGCTCTGATAGAAAAACATAACTTCCTGCAGCACTCTTGTGAATATATTTTAAAACAGCTCTCCTGTGGTAGTGGAGAAAGAGCTGTGAGCGAGCCACCGCAGGTAAACAAAGCAGGAGCCCCTCTGCCACCTGCCCAACTTTAAACTTTCACATTGAAAAGACTGGGCAGGAACGCCACAACAACAACAAAAAATCACACACAACAGATCAAACGGTTTTTAAACTCATAAAATCGATTTCCTGGTACATGGTACTTTTGCCATAGCTGTTTTAGCTAAATTCTGGGTGAATTACCTTAGCTTGGTGATCTGCATTTGGAATACTAGTGAAACATTAAAAATTCTTCAGGGTAAAATAAAAATCAAAGGGGTTTTTTGAATGTTTGGAAAACTACAGAAAAAGGGGAAGTGGTACAGAAGAAAGAGCGTCGTGCCTGGAGGTAGCAGGGGAGGTAACTCTTCTTCTTTCTGTTCTGTTGATAAGAGAACTCTCTCCCTCTCAGTGTTCATTCTCCTCATTTAACATTCGAGGCAACTTTCTGAGACGAAACATTACATGAGTCTCTGAACTCTTCATTGTTGGGAGTCAGTCTCTGTCTCACCAGAAAGGGCAAAGAGCTTCCTTCTAAAAACGTTGCTAGCAGGACACAAATGTCATCAGCTGGCTAATTGGGTGGGAGGGGTGAAGGGAGCAGAAACCCTGCAACTGGGTGAGACCACATCTGTTCAGAGGGATGGAATCCACCTCTGTAGCCAGTCATCCACAGCCTCAGGGAATTTTCAACCTGTAACCTCCAGCTGAAGCTTCAATGGATTTAATTGGAACACAGCCCTAAACAATCACCTGGCACTGATATGTTTTTACAGCCATATATTTTTAAGACCCTTATGCTTGACACATTATATTTTAAAAGACATTCTGGAGAGTGCAGGATTTCTATTAGATTTTCTCTTCTCATGATCTACATTGTTTCACAAGATCTGTGCTAAAGATGGAATTTCGGAGGCAGAGCGAGTGGGAGGCTGTGAATAGTTTATTCAAAAAAATAGTTAATTAGAACTGAAATTATTCACCACTTTTGAGTCAAGCTTGGCAAATAACTTGGGCTGATTAAGAAAAAAAAAAAAAGGAAGTGGGACATAGGTGACCATTCACAAACTTGCACGTCAGAGATCTCTGAGTCCCTGCCTTGTCTCAGGGACCATGACATTGATCTCACGCAGGGACCTGTGGGTTCAGGAGTTCCTTCTGCTTGCTCCAGAGCAGGATTTGGGGAACGCAACCTCCCACTTCCAGGTCAATGCTGACACCATCAGCAACAAAGATTCATATCTCTTGTGAAAAGAAAGGAAAAAATGGGTGATATTTTGAAATATTTAACTGGCTGGTCTGAATCAAATGAAAGGTTCCAAATTTGTTTGGTTTTTTGTTTTTTTATTCTCAAGTGGAACAAATTCACTCTCTTCTCTCCCTTAAATTTATCTTCCTCTCCAGGGTGAGTCTCCTAATTCCAGAAAATGGACTTCTCATTGTGGTCTTAGGGGGGATTCATCTCACATAACTTCAGATCCCTATAACAGCCAAAATATCTTTGATTTTAAGCCTCCTGAGATCACTTATTCACCTAAGCCTTTCTGTAAATCTGCTGTCCATAAGGATGGTTTAATTTTCCCAGGAGACCATGAGGGATGATGAGCAGGGGGTGCATTTCCATGTCAGTTTTCTGTATTTGGTGCTGTGAATCCCATCCTTGATGCAGCCCTTTTTCCCCACCTAAGACTACTATTGAAAGCAAGCACAAAGCCCTTTCATAATCCTGTATCTTTGCTCTGCTACCAAGATACTTTAGAAAACAGACAAATTGGTAACCAGTTATTCTAGCTGTCCCTTTCATTCCATAAATGCAAATTAAAAATACTTATCTGCCTTATGAAGACTTGGCATGTTTAAATAACTATTATCCTTTAAATATATTCCAGTGATGTAGGAATCATTATTCTAACAGATAGAATAGGCATTAAATCCACAGGGGAGTCATTATAAGATGGCTATTTCTCTCTGTTTGACCGAAGAAGCAGTTGTAATGTATTTATTCAGGATTTAGCAAATGGAATTCAATTAGAACTGAAATGGTGTTAAATTGAGTAATTCCTATTGTATTTGTCTGACAGCAGGAGTGGCACGACCTGGAAAGTGAAAAGAAGCAACGTTCAGCCAGGATCTCTGTGGGCTGGAGCACTTGTTGACAGAATGTCACTGAACAGGGATCCATCCCGCTTAACTTCTTAATCACCTGCTTAACACCTGTGATAAAAAATAAGGACCAACAAACATCCATGGACTTTATGTGATGAAGTCCCACCTCAATAGAAATAATCTCATTTATTCATAGTGGCTGAAGCAGAGCTTAATATCCATTGTATTACAGTGGTGTTTGAATCAAGTGTTCTGATATAATTCAATTCTAGGCAACAAGAAAGAATTCAGTATTACACAGTATCTTGTTTCTCTGGAAGAGTTTTTATTTAGGGGCAGTGTGATTTTAAGGTATACAGCAAAATATTGTCTTTTTTTACATGGTATGAGGGCATCAATATTTTACACATTATTTAAGGTGTGCATCTGCACATGTAAAATGTAGAAATCTACAAGGACACGTGGGATGAGTATGGATGAAGAAGGTCAAACGCAGAATATTCTGTATATAAAGAGATTGTGGTGGGGCATTGGTCAATGTAATAAATCCAGGCCGGCCTGTGCCCTCCCTATTTTTGTAAAACCTCTTTGACAGGAGCAGATGGGGCTGGGCTGGCGTTTCCTGTCATTATCCGTGGAGAATGCAGCCTGATGCCTGATGCACCAGGAGCTGCTGCTCATCAATAAAGATCCACTGCTGCATTTGCTGGGCTGTCCCTCATGCTGATCATCTCTCACTCTCACACAAAAACCAGTCTGGGAGTGACATCTGGCACATGTTGAACGTAGAGGAAAACAGAGAAAAATTGCATGAGAACAGCCTAGTAAATTCAAGAGCCTGTTAAGGAAATTGTCCTGCTAACAGCACACTCAGATACTTCAGCTACTGCCTCAGATCTTCCACAGTCAGACATTAAAAAAGGGATCAGGGTAAAGGACTTGGCACAACATAGATATAAATATTTTTTTTTCAATAGTGGCAAGCAAAACAATGATCTTGTTTCAGTCCTGAAACACAGAATGGGACCTCAGATGATGCAAAGATTTCTATTTTATTTTTCTCTTATTTCTGTACTTCAGATCTTCCTAGCTCTAAGCACCTATATGACTTCACTCCCATTAATATTCCCACCCGTTGCCAAATCTCTAATTCAACAAAACACTAAAGCTCCTGCCTAAAACTGAGCATGTGCTTTGCTGCTGGTGGCTGAAAGGGCCTGGGATGTGAGCTAGACTTAAAGGAAATAAAATGTCAGTGGAATCCTCACCCACACCCGCCGTGCTCCTGACGAAAGGGTTCTGCTGTAATTAGCATGCAAGGAACGGATTTTCACAGGAACAGAAGTTGCTCAATCAGGTCAATAGAATTCACAGTTGAATAAAGCTAGATTTTGTTTGTTCTTTTCAAAATGTAGATGTGATTGGTGATACTAAAAGGCATTTCTGAGAGCGTTTTGGTGAGCAATTTGTAGAGGACCAAATCCAAAGCTCCTATTGCAGAAAATGGGTCTGTTGTGTCTAATTTAATATATTTGCAATGACTCTGAACCAAAAATTGCTTCTGATGAGTACACACTAAATATCTACGATTAAATATGGAAGTATATCATTAAGTACAACATTTCTGAAAAGCATTTTATGACTTCAATCTCAATTCGCTGAAAATACATCCATGTGATTTTAATATATAAAGAATTATACTGTTTAGGAGTAAGAATTATGCCTTTAGCTGCTCTCTAAAATATTCAGATGTTCAGAAAAGGAGGCAAACATATGATTAAAGTCCCACTGGACACCACAGTCCCCTTTGGAACACTGGAAAGCAGATGGTGTCTTTAAAAAACATGACAAGATCGGTCTTACAAAAAACCAGATGCTATCCATTTTCCAGGAAAGATCACTGGCAACTAATAAGTTCACACAATAAACTTCTGCTGACTCAAGAAACATATTAAAGGGTTTAGAATAAAGAAAATTATCTAGAATATTTCAAGGGAGAAATAACCTGAGGCTCAATAAAATTATTTTTTCCCCACAACAATTATCATCGCCACGTCAATCCAGACCTATTTCCGAGATTGAAGGTGAAACTATAAAAGCCCAAGGAAGTGAAAACATCACCAAGGATTTTAGGAAAAGCAAACAATACTGTCCCAAAATCCGTAAATTAAAGACAAATCTGGAAGTATAGAAGATGAAAAACTGGAGTGCATTAAGAGATGTAAATTTGGATATATAAATAGACTTTAGTGACTTTTAAGTCCATAAGTTTAGGAGCACAGAGCAGTTTCCAGGAAAGCTTCTGGCTCCTGTGGGTGGCAATCACTCCTGATTAAGAAACATTTACCTGTTTGTAAAATATGGTGCATGAATCCACATGGACAGAACAGAATTGATATTCTATTCTATTCTATTCATAGATCTAAGATTACGTCCCATTTTTTTTCCCCCAATATACACTGAAATATTAAACCACACTTTTTTTTTTTTTTTTTTTTTTTTAGGAATATATCAATCTGTGCAGACTTCACTTAAGCAGGAAAAAGGTCACAAAATTAAATTCTACATTTAGAAATTAAAAGGGAGATCAAATTATGAGAGACTATAAAATGTAAGTTTCAAGAAATTTCTACATTTCTCTTTATACATTCAGAAGGAGAGAAACCAGGAGTGTGAAAGTCATCTGACCCCAGCTGGAGTGGACTTTCATTTGTTGTTTCCATGTGCAGCCCTGGGTCATTGCCCAGTTGTGTTGTTGCAGGGGATGAATATTCCTGAAAAAAGTGAGATACGGACACAACACAGAAAACGCCCTGAGTGAAACATTCCGCTCACACAGAGCAGTGCAGTTCCATTAATTCTGACGGAGTAATTACAATATATAATTTAAAAAAACATCCAAAACCTTACCTCTAAACACCAAAATGTTCTGAAGCGTCACAAGTGGGGCTGTCCTGCTCTTTGTATCTGTCACTGAGATTCATCCAGCTTTTGAAAACTGTTCCTGGTGGGAAAATGGGATGCAACACCTTGGGGAAGCAGTTAGGGCTGGGACATAGGGAGCACAATGCCTTGCTGGATGTTGCTGCTGTCCAGGGGATGCTCCTCAACCTGGGTACCATTTTTTGCAGTTTTGTGGGTAGATTTCTACAAATGGATCTTGAGCGTAAGGACACAAGAAAAAAGAGAGTTCTATGACAAAAATGCAGTTCCCATTTCTTTTAATGTGACCTCAAGGAATTTATAACTGTTATAGGATGATAATAATAACAACAATAGAATGTTGCAAGAGGATTTATAAAAGAAAAACCCCTAATGTGTGTGAAGTGCTCAGATGCTCCAGGAACATAGGGATGAACATTTAAAACAGGCATTTTTCAGGGCCATAGGCAGCTCATACAAACACAAACCAATAAAAGGGAAAAAAAAAATAGAAGAAAATAGAATGGACTTTTCACAGAAGGTTCCTGACTGCCACATTACAGTCCTGCAAAAGTAATTTAAACTGAAAATCATTTCCATTGTGAACCTTTTACGGGGCTTTCACAGGGCTCGGGTTTGCTTCTTTCATAACAATTCTGCATTTGGCTCATCTTCCCCTTCCTTCTTTCTTTTAAATCACAGTCAAACTTAGATAATCTAAGTTGAAAATAGAGAGATAAAGACTTTCTGCTACATTTTTCTTATTCTGGTTAGAGGATAATTCTGTTTACTTGGTTCAGGTAATATTCCAGTTGTATTGCAAGCTGCCGCTGACGAATGAAAAATTGATTTTTCTTCTTCTAATGTATAGCCTACATGAGCACCTATAATCTTTATGCATTTACAGTGATTTTTAAAAAGAGCCAAATAGTACATAAGTGTGTTAAAATCATAAAATGCTCTCCAGGCAGTGCTGTCTCTGGGCTCCTTCAAGCTGCAGTGTCTGCAGAGGCAGAAGTGAGATGCAGGCTCACACATCGGGGTGTGCGCTGCTCTGCTGGAGTTTCTGACAGGGCTGGGAGGGTTGCAAACCCCCCACTCCCCACTCGCTTCCAGCTGTGGCACAGCTGCTCCAGGAGGCCCAGACCTCATGGAAGCACCAGGTGTGCGCCTGTGGAGCGTCCCTGTTCCCATTGGTGGTTGCTGTAGTCCCTGTAAGAGCTCTTCTCAAAAGCAGAGGGCAGGGCAGACACTGCTGCACATTGAATCAGCTCAGACCCTCGGATGGGAGATGAATTTTCCTTTCTCAGAGAGCAGTGGTTTTCAGGTCTGTTAATTTAGGCTTTTTCACCTGTTAGATCTGAATTTTCCCGTTTAAAGAGTTATTCCCTGTTCACCAGAGTGAGGTTTGAGAGATTCAGAGCCAAGTGTGTGAGGTGCTGAAAAAGAAGTGCTAGATCTTTCCTTTTTCCCTCATTGCCTCCCAGTCAACTGAGTTTCAAATCCAGCTTATTAAAACTTGAGTCATGAAAATTACTGACTCTTTGCAAACACAAAGCTTTGAGTTAACTTTCTATTCACATGTCACGAAGATACTATTTATCAACTTAATTAAGGTGTAGAGAACATCAGACTCTCATTTTTCTTCTTAGCAAGCAGGTTAAAGAATGTTAAAAATTATATTAGCACAATTGGAAAATATGCCATGGTAGAATATGGCAGAGGTGGGGCTGTTTCGTGTGTGAGGAACCTGAGTGCATTTAAAAGATGTTTCCCACGTGGGGCTGTCACTTTGCCCCTCGATGTGTCACAGCCTGAACAACACCAAGGTTCTTCAGCTGGCACTGCAGCCCTTGTTCTGCTGGGCAAGGGAAAATGCCTCAGCCTGGGATGGGGGGAACGGGGCAGGCACTGGGAGCAGCTCATCCAATGCTTTAGCATTTGTTCCCACGGGCAAACTGACCCTTGTCCTGGTTTGGAAAGACAGGAGTCTGCTAAGGAAGGCAGGAGCCTCCCTTGGAATGGAGAATGGAAACCCCCTCCCTCCGAATTATTATAATTTTGAAATTAAAGGGCTCTCAGGCAAAGATATGGGAATAGGAGTAACAGTAACAGTTCTTTACTAGGAAAATTAAAATAAAAATGTAGCAGCACAAAAACCCCAAACAAGCAAAAAGAAAACACTGACAGAGTCAGAGCACAGCCTGACACCCTGTTGGTCAGGCTGTTGGTAGCAGNTTGGCATTAACAGCTGGTGAGAGAAAACACACCTCTGGTTACATCCTGCCCTGCAACCCAAGACACCCCTGGGACCGCTCTGCTGTAGCTGGAGTTAGAGCTCTACAACTCCTCACGTGGAGAATCTCACTCTGCACGCCAAGTGCCTTTCCTTTGTGAGGCTTCTGTGGCTTTGAAAGCAACAATTATCTCCATAAAGTTACACTGATGGATTTCCCCATGTAGACAAGTCCTTACATAATGCCAGACTCGTTTGCTTCCCAATCAAACGTTCCAGCTTTAAAGCTATCATTGTTTCATTTACTTGTTTGGCATTTACCTTCCTTTTGATGCAGATATTGCCTGACATATTATTCAGTCAGTTGTTAGATAGAACAATTATTCCTCTTAACTGCTATTAGAAATGCCATCTATTTCCTTTTGTTAATTCCTCTGCGTCAAAGTTATTAACTCTCCAATCAAGGAATGTTGTAACTACTGCACATTTCACTGCTGGATGATCTGTATTTGCACCAAACATAAAAGACAAACCCTCACTCTCTTTCCAGAGGCCAATTCTCTTCCCACAGGTCAGGATTCTTTACATATTTTTCTTATTCTATCCACACAGCTAAACAAATTTAAATAATTTTATATTATCAGAGAGCATGTTTTGTTCTCTTTTTTTGTTTTTTTGTTTGTTTGTTTGTTTTTCTTATTTGGATCAAGCACAGATCCAAATGTAGAAAAAAAACCCCCTTCAAACTATTAATAAAAAAATTTAAAGAATTTGCTTATAAACTACTGAGAAGATGCACATTGCAGCTGGTGACACAGATTGCCTGTGGCACTGGCTTCCTTTACCACCCACTTATTTCAGCAAATAAATATGGTAATATAAAATCAGGGCTTGAATGTGTAATCGCTGGACTTTGTAAGGCAGTCTTTGTTTGTGTCACTGCAGTATTATGAATATTTTCAAAGGTGGATCCTTGCAAGAGGTGTGAGATGGTTGAGCAATCCACAGACTTTAACCACAAAGTGAATAGCCGGAAAAGTAAAGCAAAAACGAAAGAAAAATATTCCAAGTTTATGAAACAATTCAGAAGACAATGTGCAATCTTAGATTTAGAACAAGCTTTAGAACACTTTCCCAATTTAGGGAAAGCGTCCATGTGCATCAGTTGATTTGACTAATCTGAAATATTCTTAGCAAACCCACAAACCACCTTAATCTAGCATTACAGGTCTGCTGTCCCAAAAGGCAGATTCCTTGCTGAGCTGCCAGGGAGCAAAGCAGTTCTGTGTAGAAGCCCCTGATGGCTCAGGCTGCTCTCTCCGTGGCTGGGAGGTGAAGAGGCCAAGCCACAGCTGCCCAAAGCTCCCCTTCACTCCCACCGAAATGTGCTGGGGAGCTCCCTGTGAGGAGCTGCTGCCTCAGCTTTGCCTGTCACGTCTTACAACAGCATGAGGTAATGGAGTGCAGCACAGGAAAGGGAAAAAAAAAATCACCCTGCAAACTCTGATTCGTTCCCCAAACATAATTTGATGGGATTTCCCAGGGACTGCCTAACAGCTCTGCACTCTGGGCTGATCTGTGGTGAGAGCAGCATAAACCCTGCATTAACAGAAGTGACAATTCAATCTCTTTTTAAATCAGATGTCAAGAAGGAGATTCATCATGACAATGTTAAGAGACAGTGATGGACAGGCAGGTATTTATTAGGTTTTGCTACCAAAATGTTGTATTCTATGTCTCAAAAGGTGCCTCGGCTACTCTGGGACGGTGACTCTACATTTCGGGGAGCCCAGCTCTGTGTGACCTGACCTTCCCTGTCCCTAACTGGATCATTCGCTATAAAGAAATGCTATATTCACTTTACAACTTCAGCAAGGTGAGAAGTAGCATCTTATGATTTACTATCTCCCTCAGCAGTGAGGCATAGCACAAGTGCCATCCATCTCTGGCACAGAGACTGTAATATTTGCCCCAACACAGACATAAATTCATGACCTTCTCTATACATTAAATATCAGGAGCTCTTGAGTGTTACTGCTCTTTGTCAAAATAAAATCATCTCCCCATAGGAAAGGGATGTCGTAAATTAATATGAAAATAAAATTGCTCAGCAACTTTGCCAAAGTGGGATATGGTGACCAAAATCCTGTTTCTTATGAAGAAAGAAAGACAAAATAACAGCTCTTGCATTCAAAGTACTGATGTAATCAAACAATAACTGCCGCTGTTAATGTGAGAACACCTTGTCAGGTGCTCTTCCAAAGCTTGTCAGAAAACCCATGACAGGTTTTGTTGTGACTTTATTTAACACCCTAATCACTCACTCTGTCATGATTTGCTTCTTACTTGTTACTGTAGGTGTTCCAACCTCTTGCACTTTGATGTTTCACAAACTTTGCCAGCAATATATTGGATTTGTCAGCCAATTCTAAACTTGTCAAGTTTCTGACCATAACTTAAACCTACTTTTCCTCCCTCAATGGCAAAACCCAAGGAGACAGAAAAAAACCCCAACAAGCCCAGACTCAAACCCATCTCCAAAATGTAACCAGTGGGTTCTGGGCAGCCTGGGATGAGCTCACTTTTCTCTCAGCACTCCCTGCCAGCTCTCCCTTTGGACATCCTTGGGCATGGGCTGGCTGCTCACACCCTGCAGCAGCACAGGGTACAGTGGTTCATTCAAAGAAAAGAAAGTAGAGAGAGGGTTGAGTTTTCCATAGGCACTGATCCCTTCCTTTCATTTTCTCCTCTTCCATTACGATGTATTTGAGCAATTTAAACAAAGCATCTCCTATACTCTTACTCATCAGCAGTGTACAATCCCAGGAAGGAATCAGGGATCATTTGAAAGGCAAAAATGTCCTAGAATACACTAAAATCATGTCAAACTTTTCACTGTCTGAGTGCCATGAACTGAGCCATGTTTGGGATATTTTGGGGGCAACTAGGTGATCTGAAAATAATCCACAGACCACGTCCTGCATTTCAGATGTAATGAAGAAAGAACAAAGTAGAAAAGTAATCTGTCATTTATTCTCAGGTGGAGGGCACAGGACACAGTGGGAATCCCAGGGCATACAGATAACATGGCTTTTCTATCAGAATACCATTTCACCGCTGGCATTGTGTTAAACAGAGTAATTAGTGCATTGGGAGCCCCAGCTGAGAGGCATGGCCTGTTCTGGGGGATGAGTGCCTCTATTAGTGTGTCATATCTATAAAATCCAATCGCAGCCAGGGCTGATGCCAACAGCTCCAGTCAGAGACCTTCCTCCTGAGGTCCCTTCTCCATTCCTTCCTTCTTGTCCAATGAAGATATTACTCCTTGGGTACTAATTATACCTCTGTGAGGTCTAAATTACCTTATTTTTTCTGCAAATGACAGAGAAAAATGGGCTCTGTACCCCACAGTCCTGGGGGCTAGTTCCCAGACGTTATCACGCATTTTCTGTGCAGTTCGCTTGTTTTCCAGGTGCTTCAATTCTGAAGTGTTGCAACGCTGTGTAAATTATAGTTTGCAAATGAGCAATGGGGACTTGCACAGTGATTTAGAAAACAAAGAGTGTCTTTTATCCTGTGGAGAAAATAGAGATGGAACAGGCTGAAGGCCATGTGGTAACTGGAGAGGCTAAATTGTATGCTGAAGTTAGCAATTTTGTGTTCTGAGTCACAAACAGGTTAAATATCACTGAAGTAAGGTGGTGTAAAATCTTCCCAATAAATGGAATTCGAAGCAAAATATGCCTCTTCTTTTGTTTATGTTCTTCAGATATATTTTATAAACAAAAGTGACTATGTCAACAATTTATGCTCCTGTGTGGAGCCAAAAGCTCAAAACAAACCCAAGACACTGACTTGTGCCTCTCCTTTAAATGACACGTGGAAGGAAAGGCAATGACTCTTGCTTATGAAGATTTATGTGACGAAAGAACCAAAGAGGAGGCAGAAGGAAACACCACATACAGCTTAGGAGAACTGGCAGGCTCAGAAAAACTTAATGAGCAATTTGGGGCCAGTTGGAAACAGCCAGGAGTGATGAGCAAAAGAACTTTCCAGTAGGGATCACAAGTGCTGTATGTTCTTTGTGGGGTAAGAAAAAAAAAAAAAGAAAAAAGAAAAAAGACTGCACCAAGATGATCTGCATTCATCTGTTTCTCTTGCTAAATCAAATAATCTGCAGCATCTGAAACTAGATTAATACTTTAGGTACAGTGTCTTATCACACCTCCACTCTTATGTGTGACCTCCCTGCCAGACCAAAATAGATATTTATGGCATGAATTATGTATAAATATATACACAGACATATGCATCCATACATGTATACAGGACTATGATTTATTCATTATTCTCAGGCATTCTGGATAAAACAAGTGGAAACCAGTAGTGGAGGAGATGCATTTACACTGACAGAGTAAAAACTGATGCACATTATTTATGAAGCTCGTTCTGTCAAAGTGTGTTGGTTTTGATGATCCCACTTGAGTCAATGCCACCCTTATCTGTCAAGTGAGGCACACACCAATCTCCTGCTCCTCCGAGGGAGAAAAAAGGGCTCCCAGAAATGCACACCTTATTATAAATAAACATCAAGGCACGGTCAGATGAAAACACAAGCCTTGGTATATGTGTGTTTTAATTGGCACCAGGCTAAAAAATGTACCCAGCATGTGTGTGCACAGTCCCACAGCCAGGATTTGCAGTTTGGAAATCGAGGTTTTTATTTTCATTTCTGTTGGCACTGAAGAAGGCAGAGAAATATCTGTCAGAAAACTGGAAAGCAGCAAAGAGAAATGTAAAGATATTCCTCTTATTTGTCAGAAAATAAGAAGTTCAGATGCATCTTGTCATCGAAACAGTTTTGTTCCTAATGCTTCTTTTTTCCTCCTTGTTGTTGAAGACTATTATAGAAACTAATAGAGGTGGGCAGCAATCTGATTTTCTGTTGTATGTGTCATTTTGAGATTTTGACAGGCTTTAGGTTTTTTATAATTAAACAAAACAAAACCAGAAAAGAAGTTTATTGGGAATGAAAATCTGATTTGTGGGTAGTTGAAATGTGTCATTCAGGTTCCAGAGATTTACATTTTCTAACAAGATAATCCACTTTCAGTTTTTCACAAAGAGAGCGATCAGGGCTTGTTTTTCCGTGAAACATGTTATTTTGATTAATGAGAAAAAATGGAAAAACATTTCACTGAAATATTTTTGTTGGGTAGAATTTAAATTTTATGTTATGCAGGGACTCTGGCTCAGAGCACTGATATATAGCACTACAAAAATGAAGGAAGCTCCATGACAGCATTAAGTTAATTCTGGATTTACTCCAAAACCCCTAAGAGCAATATTTACTTCTACATTTTTAATAAGAAAAAATGTACACAAGGTACAAAATATCCTCCGAATCACTAATAAGGAGGAAGAACAAACAGAGAAGAGGACTGAAAAATATTGCAGAAAGGCAAGGACCCACTCATGAACCAACATTTTGCATGGAGTTTAATGAAGCAAACATTGGAGGTTTGAAGAGATGACAGCAAACATCCATTTCCTGTATTTGTACAAATACAGTTTCTAAAGAATCTAACCAGAGATTTTCTCTTGACTGAGAAAATCTGTGACTATTACAGTGGGAGAGGCAATTATTTCTGCCCTTCAAATTTGCAGGTATTCTTCAAAAAAAATTAAATCCTGAAATGTTATTCTTTTTTTGTTACTCACCATCTTTCCCATAACCCTCCAGAGAATGCATCCTCGAAGAGGGGGTTGTGTGTGAAAATCCAAATATTTTTTTCAGTCAAAGTAATCAATTCTTGGGCAAAACTTTGCCTCCAAATTGCACTGGCTCAGCTCAGAGCAATGCCACAAACCCAGGAAAGCTCCAAAGCACTTCTCCCTCTCAAATCTCTAACTGTTGTTGAAATCAAATGCTGTGCTTGACTTCTTGACTCTCTGAGTTAATCTTGAACCTCATCAACTTAAAACTGTTTGGCATCAACTTTTACAATGTCAACGTGTGGCTTTCTAAGCAAGAATCCAGCAGAAAACTTTGAGCCCTCAGATCAGACCTGCTCCCCTGGGCTCACAGTGACAAAATCCCAGCTGGCTGCAGGGATCCGTGATGGAAACACACAACAGGGGTCAGGACCACGATGTCTGAAGGGATTAAGGAAGCCCAGGTCTTTCCTGTGCATTCCCACCGGCCAAAGATGGAGAATAATTTGTAGGACACCCAAGCTCCACAGAGCTCTGCAGCACGCAGGGGACAGGAGCTCGCTGAGGGTGAGGTGACATTTTTGAGCTTTTTGAAGAGAAGTGTGGGTGGGTGTTGGGGAATAACACAACTCCCTTAATTACTCATAGTATCAAAGCCATTTGTGAACTGTCACACATGCAAAAGTTATCTCTTATCTTTGGTTGGTAATACCTTGTTTTCATTCAGTCATGGAAACTTGGCTTTTTTTCTAGTGATTCTTGTTGCAGGAGTGTTGTAAGTGAAGCCAGATCTTATTAGCACAAGTTTTCCTTTCCTTCTTGCAGACTTTGAGCTCAGTAGGTCATTTTGTGCTACAGCTAATATTTGTTCTGCATAAATTGTATTCAATTTAATAAACGCGATTCAATAAATATAAAGAAAATGAAGATTCATTTTTAAATAAACTGAAAGTGAAGATTAATGAGTGTGGAATCATGCAGGATTGCTTTATGTTCTAAAGCTAGGATTGTCCAGAAATTGTAAAATTAGAAGTGTGAGGATCTCATCTAATTTATAGTCCTAGATGTGCTCTCACCTCACAGCACACAGCTCCTGCAGTGGAGAGCTTCAGTGACTGACAGGTCGCATCATTTCTCCCCGCCTTAAAATGCCTGTTTTTCATCCAAAGAAAATTTTATTAATGGGATTCAAATTAAACAACAACAACAACAAAACAAAGGTAATTTTCTTATTGGGACCAAATTTGGCCTTCATTTTAAAGAAAGTAAAATCAGCTGAGATTTTACCTGTTGGAAATGGAGAAGCTGAGCAAGTCTGTCTGTGGTTTACATGTCTGATGAGAAGAAAACTTATCATCCAGTGCCAGCTGTGAACAAAACCAAGCAATTATCACCTCTGTATTTAATAAAGAGAGAAAGAAAAGCAAAACAATAACTGTGGATTTCTTCTTCCTGCCACATCAACAACAACAACCCCCTGAAGTAGTTGCCACGTATTCAGGGAACACTTTCAACCCTCACTGTAGAACTTGCAATAGGATTTTTAAATTCAAGCATAAGCATAATGATGAATTTCAGAAACAGCAAATAGTAACTTTCCAATTGAACTCTCTCTATTTATAGAGTTTTCCAGAGAGTGTGCAGACTCAGAGAGGAAGGCAGCAATATTTACAAAAAATTCACCATGTGAGAAAAAATGTTAAGGAACAAGTGTAAAACGTGAAGAAGATGCATGTAAATGTCTTTATAAAATACACCAAAGCTGTTAATTTTCTTATGGCCAAAAGTACTTGCTGATGACTAGAGGGAAGAACTTTCTAAAAAATAAAGTTTGCTGGGAACAAGAGATTGATTTGTGTTTGCTAACTTGGACTAATGAAAGCAACTGCCAATCATGCTTGTTAGGAAGAAAATGTTTTGCAGCAGCTGAAACAAAGCTAACAAGTTAAAAGGTAATTCAGTGCTGGGTACTGTAGGTATGGAATATGCTGCGTAAAACAATCACAGCTGGTAAATGTGCCTGGACTACCCCAATTGTCGATAACAAAATGTCACTGAGCTGCTCTGGAGTCAATCCTGTCACCTCACAGCCACATCAGCTCAGCCAGGACTGGGGTCTGTCCTCCTGTGATGCCTTAGGATTGTAGCTTTTGTATTTTCCACATATTTGTGATCCTGCAGTTCTTTAGTGTATAGCTCTAACTCCGCACACAGTGTGAGCTGCTGCTTTCCCGTTTTGGTCAGACACAACAATTCCTCTCCAGGCCTGGCAATCAAGGACCCCTCACTGCCTCAGGTCCTGAGAGATGGAAACAAAAGTGAGTTTGGGGGAGCAAACTTGGGGTAAATGATTTCATTACCTGAACCTGTAATTGGGAGATGAACCCCCCAAATGCAAATGGACCAAACTTATAAAAGTGCGAAAACCTGTGACCCATTGTCCATTTTGGGTGTGGCCCCTGGGGGGCTTTGTCTGCCCTAAATGTACCTGAAGGCCCTTCAATAACTACAACTGCTTTTTACTCTGTTAATTTTGTCTGCCCTCTGTTTTTACAAAAGCCCATCAAGGCATCAGTGCCCCAACACCTCAGTCAATAACACATCTGGTTTTATTTCCCATCCCTGCTCTGAGATCCCAGCTGCTGCAGTGGCATTTCTGGCCATGAGGTGTGTGCCACACATTCCTGGCACTGCTGGTTTCGTGTGGCAGGACTGAGAGCTGCTGGTACAGGGCACAGCTGAGCAAACCAAAACAGCCAACAGGTGGAAAATTACAGTGGGACCACAGAGGATTTGCTGGAAATCTCTCAGCAGCAGGCAATGAAGGCAACTGTTACTTGAAGACAGGTTGCATTGCTGTTTGGGATATTTGACAGCATCTCATACACTTAAGAGTTATGTTTGTATTTTATTTGTTTAAACTAAGGCTTTTTTTTTTTTGGTAGATGGGTTACTTATGCCAGCTATTATCATTATACTTATTGCTATCTGGTTTTACTGGAAAACCTTTTCAATTCAGTCAGACTGCTTGGGCTGTGCTGTGTGGCACTGAGTGTATTTTTCTTACTCCAAATAAGAATTTTCATCAAATGTCCCATTTCTCCCAGCTACGCCAGCCAGGAACAGTCAGGAGCTGTCAGGAACAGTCTAAACACTCAGTAATTATAAAAAACCAACCTGAATTGAAACACGGAACTCTTCATGCGCTCTCAAAAAATCAGACTGGATGTTTTTACAGATGTTTTTCATGGAGTGCAGCAAGCACCACAGCATTTTATTTATCTCCTTGATTTTGATTTGTGTTTTCCTCCCAGGATGGTCAATAAAAGACTTGCTTGTCATTCTCTGAGCCTTATCCAAGCCCCTAATTGACCTCACTGGGTTACTGTGTCCCACAGCAGTGTGGGCTCCCTTCATCCTTGATAGCCATTGTTTAAACACTGTATTCTCCAATCATATACAGGGCTGCCTTCACCAGGAAACATTAATCTCGTTCACAATCCCACTAGAATAAACAGAAGAAAAGCCCTACCCCAAAACCAGGTCCATAACAGACACCTTCGCCTGAGGGAAGCATCAGCTCAGAAAGGACTTGGTGGGAGGAGGTGTGGAGAGAGGAAAGGAATTTGCTTATTTCTGGCTGTGTGTGATACAGAAAAAAGCACCAGGGACTCCCAACACTGCTTGGAAGGGTTGCGTCTCTTCCTGCGCGTGGAGGAGCTGATGGAGCGGGGGAGATTCCTGGTGGCCCAGGGCTGAGCCTGCAGCCAGGGGTGGCCCCACAGCCAGGGGTTGGGGCGCACAATGCAGCTCGCAACAAACCCCAAGCAGGCTGCCACTAAATGGCATCAATACTGTAGGTTTCTTTGGAAAAATAAACGAGAAATAAAGATAAAAACCCCTGCAAAAGAGATTTCAAGCCACACGTAAGAAAAGCAGGTCCATAACAGCTGCCTCTATCCGGGCACTCCACGTCAGCTGAGTTGGGGGCTGTTTGAGCAAAAACCACATGAAGTACGTTCATATTTTCTAAGGTGCTGTTCTGGAGCCTGATACTCCTTCCATTTCTCCTGGTTTTATACCAGATAAGCAAAACTGTCAAGTTCTAGTCATTGAAGAATTGGCTGTGGCTTCCAACTGTACCAGGATGGGACAGCCTCCTCATCTAAGCCCCAAAATAGTCTCTAGCAGGTAACAAAGTCAGAAAAAAAGCACAATTTAAGGCTGAATTTCATTCCATAGCATAATATTTTCATACTGCATAACATTTTATCAATTCTACTCTCTATTTTACTTTTGAAAGGGGTTTTCTCCCCAGTCTTTCTTTCCTGATGCCAATGATAACTGAGTTTGGCTTTTCTTTTTTTATCCTGGCATGATAATTTTGCAGTAATCTTTCATAAATCTCAGCATGTTCTCAGAAAGTAAATGATGGCATAATTTATCACTATTGAAAATGCATTTTTTTGCCATGACAGTATAATTAGACATTCTTTTCAGGAGACATATTAAGTATATACCAATGTATTAAAGCTACTGTGCTGCAGATCCATTTAGTTGATTTATTCCTTGTCTCTGGCTTCCTTGCCTTATCATGATACCCACACAGTCGTGCATTCTCATTGCAAGAACAAAAAAAAGAAAAAACAAAAAGCTCAGGCAAGGAAGCAACACATTGTAAGAAACTGTATCCGTAGGTTAAGTAATTCAAGTGGGAACAGGATGCAATTTGGCTGCACTTTTGTACCAATTCAGAACACATTAATTATGCAGTGATCAAAATAATTTCCCATGCATAATGCTGACCTCATTCACTAGAGGGCAACAAAACCCCAGTTTAAGAAGCCTCCACCTTCTACTTTCAATGACAGAGCACTTTTAATAAGATGTGGCGTGGATTTCATAATGAACACCCTATTAATTTCACATGAGTGCAGAGTTCCTCCTGAGCAGCCAGGCAGGCTGGGGGCCAGGGAGGATCAAGGCTCCCAACAGGGGCCAGGAAGGAGCTGTTGGAGTCCCAGCCCCACAGCAGATGGGTGGGTGTGCTCATCCCTTTGAGCGCTCCTGGCTTACCCCACCGAGCTCTGTTCCACAAACCCCCCCCGGAACTTGTACTGCTTTTGTAGATCAAAGCCTGTGGGTTTATCCAGAGATCATAAAGATACCGATGTTCAAGCCACTTAAACTGTGGCAATGAAAACCTCTCATGCATCTGACTGGGCTTTGCTTTTGATCAGGGAGGTTTGGGGGCCCTTTGCTGCCTGGCTCTGCCCCTGAGCTGCTGCTTCTGCCATCACCTGCTCGCCCTGACTAAAGAGAATGAATATTTTCATGCTTAACCAAACTGCAATAGGAACCCTTGGCTTGTAATCTTTGAGGACGTTTGTTAGGAAGTCTGAAAGAGTTGATACTATCTCTGCCAACAGTCTAACAACTAATTAGTTTACTATGGGCCACCACGTTAGCTCTGCTAATTTAATTTTGAAAAGTTCACTCCGCATAATAAAATCTGGTAGCTGGATCTTCTCCTCCAGTTGTAAATAAGAAATAGCTATTACTGTTATGGTCTGTTGAAAAAGGGCTTCATACACTGTGAAAAAATGATTACACAGACACAGACCCAACCAATTGAAAAATAATTATGTGAATTTGTCTTTTGTCCTCAGATGCAAGTAATGGCTAATGCAAATAAACTGCCAGAGAAGTATTTTATGTGCCTTTTATAGCATGAATAAGAATACATTTAACCCATTTTTGATGAATAGCTGATTATTATTTTTTCCACTGCTTTTGTTACAGAAGACAATAATTATGACCAGATGCAAATACCCATTTCTTAAAGCACTTGCTCCCAGAAACACATCCTTGGCTTCTCCTTTAAAGGGGTCCATCCCAAGAGGTGAGCAGATGTAAACAGATGCATTCCTGTGTTGCAGAGGCCGTGCAAAGATTAGGAAGGGATGGGGAGGTGCTCGGGAGGGAAGAGATGTACAAATACATTTTTCTATTACACAGTTGACAGCCCCTTGGGAAAACAAGTCTAAGAAATGTGCAACCTTGAAATGTGTGCACGCTGCAAGGGATATTTTCAATGTGAACCCTGTGCTGGGGTTTTCAAAGTCCTTAATCATTGGGCTCTGCTGGGGAAGAGGGAGATACTGAAGCTTCTGAACAAACAGAAAGGTTTGATTTTGATGCCTTCTCCTCCAGAAAGGCAGAGTGGGCTGTCCCTGCTACGCCCCCCTGGCAGGGCACTGCAGCCCCCACACTCCCTGCCTGCTTAGCAATATTCTCCTGCTCACCGTGCAGCGTGACACATCCCCTTCCCACCAAAGCATTTAACAATTTCCTTTGAAAGGCAACTCATTATACAAAAGCAGAACTAAATAAAAAATACTCCAGAGAGAGAACAGATTGCTAGATATAGATTAGATGTGCAGCCTAATCCTTCACAAGCATTAAATATTTAACATAATCACACCACAGGTGACAGGAAGATGTCTGCATTGTTTAATTAGACTTAATTAAACATAAGGAAAATCTAATACTAATTCAGGTCTAGCTTTTAAATTGATTACAAAACTCTCTTTTTAAAGTTCTTTTGTATCCAGAAAAATGTAGCCTTTCTTTCATTAGCTGGGGAATCCTTGCCATGCAATGCTCAAAGCCCATGAAGAGACGATCTGCTGTGCTCAAAAGCCCATGGATGAGAGTAACTTTTCTGCACTGGGTTAAGGACAAAGCCAGAGGACTTGGCACTTCCAGCAGGCTGTAATGCTGAGCTCTTCTGGCCATATTTTGTATAAGCCATTACACTCGGGACATCATTTTTTTCTATTACCTCTTTTATGGTCTTATTGTTTACAAGAAAATAGATAGAGCATTTAATTATGAGATGGACTTAATGTTCTATAACAACTCCTGTATGCAATACATTGCCTCTGGAGCTCTGCTCACAACTCACATTAATGCGACGAATGAAAAAACCCAAACTAAACAGTGTAACAGAGAAGATGCTTTGCAAGGGGAGGGTGATATCTAATGCTATGAATCATTCCCTGATAATATTCTCACGTCTCCCAGTTGAAGTTATGGTTCAGAGCTGTGTTTAAGCACAGATGAATGCAACATGAGTTGTCAAAGAACCAGGAAAAAATTACGCCTTGCTGTTTTGTTTCCCAATCATCTTATTTAGTGATATTAAGTGGAATAGCCTGATAAAGGTCCAACCTAAAAGGAGGATCCTTGTGACTGGATTAAAACTAAATTATTATTTTCTTTACAAATTAGAAGTTAGAAAGGATTAAAGAAGTGAAGCCATAACCATCCTAGAAATGAATTAATCAGTCCAGTGAGCCCCAGCTCTGCCAGGCAGCAGTGATCAAAGTCAGTTCCAGAGATTACCAAACCCAGAGCTGCCTGTTGTTGATGTGATATTCTATATATCATTGTGGTACCTTAGGTCAAATAATTTATTGATGCAATACTGAAAGCAGAGTACTACAGCTCTGTGCTTTTATTGATAGTTTCTTGGTTTACCTGGTGCTGTGGCTGCTTTCCTCCTCCTCTGGTTTCTGGGTTACTACAACTGATTTTTGGGGGCAGGATACAGCCTGTGGAAATGGTAAGTGCAGAGTTTTGGTATCCAGATGTGTGTTCTCTGATCCTGGCTCCTGTCATCAGCCTCTCTGTGCAGGTTGTGTGCTTGTCTCACAGACGTGAAGGAGGTGGTTTGTACCATGCATGTGCACAGGCAGGAAGTTCTGGGTCTGGGTTTGCGGGATAGAAATTTAGATCTCTTCTCTCTTTAAAGAAGTGAGATCCATATTGAATTGCTGCTGTAAGTTTGGAACAAGAAATAGCAAAACACCCTTAAAAGAGTTACAATAATGAATACCCACTATGCAGGCAAGTGACACAATCTCCTGGTCCCACATAGCAAAGGAGTTTATTTTTTTTTTCTCTTCTCTGGCAGAAAGAGGTTGAGGCTTTTTGCTCAGCTAACCTTATTCATGTGGTGGTGATGAATCACACCCTGCTTCCCTTCCTGAGGCCTCAGTACCTACACTCTGACATGTTTTGGTTTGCTGTGTTTGAAAACACCTTGAAAAGCTGATGAAAGCGACAACCACATTCATGGGGCAGTACCTTAGTCACGACTGTCCCAGTCAGATTGGGGTTTATCTACAGAGAATAACTGGGTACGCTCTGGAAATTGCTACACTTACAACAGAGAATAGATAATCAGGTCACAGGAAATGAATTTTAAATTATGGGCAGAAATTCAGGAAAATTTCTATTTTACGCTGGTTTTTTTTCCAGGAACAGGAAAAAAAAATAATGGAAACTAAATTCTACAAACAAAGGTAAAAATGAAGGATGCCAACCAGAGTGAAAAGATCAGAGAGAAGTACTGTAACAGGAGAAAAGTAGTAGAAACACTGAAAATGAGTGAGCAGCACAATCCTTCCACATATGAAGTACATGGTATTTAAATCCTAGACACAGGGAACTAAAAGTTGTGTGTTGAGACCTTTTTCTTCACAGGAACTGGGAGGCAACTGGGAGCCTTGGCACCCAGCAGAAGGTATCCAGCACCTGAGTGGGGGATGAGACCACAGGGGTGATTCATTCCCAGTTGCACAAACTCAGCTCAAGGTTGATGTAGTGCATATATATATTTTAGGGTTCTCCTCCATAGAAGGTACGTTGATAAACTACTGAAGAGAGCAATAAAAATGATGGAGTGGACACAGTGCTTGTCCTAGGTATTCAGGCTGGGTGAAATGGGTCTGTGCTGTATGGAGGAGCAGTAACAAACGGGACAGATGGGTTACAGGTGTATAAATGACTGAAAGTTACTGCCTGATACTCCAGCCAGAGATTAGTGCATTTCCAGGAGTTAAACACAGATTCCAGAAGGTTGGGGTTCAGTCGTAGCAGTCTCCAAGGGTGCCACGACCATCCCAGAAAAATCCCCAAAGAAAGATAATCCATAAACGTATCAGTGGCAGTGCCTGCCATGTGTCCTGCCCTCTGGAGAGGAAGGAGAGGAGGAATCCCTGGCTAAGCCTGTCCTCCCCCAGCCTCATCACACAGTCACCCCTGCAGGAGGGGGGCACATCCCCAGCCCTGGCTGCACCCCCCCGTGCTGACCCCGGTGAATGCAGCAGCAGAGTTCCCTCCAGGGCAGAGATTCTGGCCACAGCTTGGGCTCAGTTCTAAGGCAGAAAAAGGAAGATGTCAACGCAGTAACAGGAAAACAATTTCATGTAATATTCCCTGGGATGGGTGCAGTACCAGCAGAGAGCAAGGGCAGAAAGGACAGAGCAGCAGCGCTGAGAGGTGCAGTGCAAACAATTTGGGTGCCTTTCCTCCCTCATGGCTAAAGTCCCAAATATCTCTAACAAGGTCCTTTCAGAGAAGCTTGTATTGAATGTACACAATAAATCAGTGCCTTAATACAGTGATTCAGCTCTCTTTTTCAGAGTGTGCCATGCTGTGTGGGGTTTTACCTTCTAGAAACTGCTCCAAGCATGAAGACATCAGTGCAGAGCAAACTACAGATACCAGATCTTACACATCCTTTCGTAGGTTGATTTCCACAGTGTGTAGGTTTCAGCTTTACCACAGCCCCTCCCTGGAGGACATCTGGAATCCTCAGCTTTGTACCAGAGTTTCAATAGGGGAATATTAATGTTTAAACTATAATGGGTCTGACTTAATCTGATTTCATTAACATTTTATTAACAGCTGTGTCTAGGCAGTCATTTTAATCATTTAACTATATTTCGGGAGTGGGGTGGGAGGGTTTGAGCAATTCAGGGGAAATGACAACTCAAAGTCAATTCAGTCCTGCAGTTTTTCTCAAGCACAACTCATACACAGTCCCAGTTCAAGTCACTTGGGCATTACCGAGCATGTGCTGCATAAATGTCTTCTGACATTCCTGCCCAACGTAAACCCCAGGAAGAATGAAATATGCTGGGACTGTGCTAAGCCCCACTGGCGCATAATCAAATTAATATTTACCACAAAACCCCACAGTCTCTCAGACTTCTGAAATGAGCTGTCAATAAAACCAGAAAACCTCAGAGCACTAATGTCTATCACAAAACTGTTATCAATGCTGAAAGGTGTTGACGTCGATTCAACAATTCAGCTGTTGATGCACTCTCGGCTGTTGAACCTCGTGCTGCAGGAGAACCAGACAGAGCCCCCTGTTTGTCTAATCACTGAACCACAGACCTGCAGACCCTTGGAGAAGCCCCCTCAGCTCTTGGCTGCTGTGTGGGGACAGCTGTGGCGCGCCGGTGTTTGCACTTCTGCAGAAGGCGGGGAAGTGCAAACGCAGCAGCCACTGCCGAGCAGAGGAGCTGCTTCTGGCTGGCATCAGACTCTGCCTTCAGCAGCTGCTTTTGCAGCCACCACCGTGTGAAGCACGGGCCTGAGGAGAGGAGGAGAAGGCGAGCAACATTTCACTTTGGGCGCAATCCAGCTCCTCAGCTCCGTGTGCGGTTTGCAAGCCAGCGACAGAATTTCTCCACATTGCTGTTGCAAATAAAATCCAATGCAAAATCCTCTAAGACACAACATACTCCACTACTTCATGCTTAAACTACCTGCAGTTATTCTGAAGCTCCTAAGCTTTCAGCATTTCACAACACAATCATTTCTGGATCACAGAGAGAAAAAATTGTGCATACTGTATAGCACTGCATCAAATTCTGACGTTTTTAAAGACTAAAGGACTTGAGAAACAACCCTCTGCTCCCTCCCCCTGAGATAGCAACAAACAGCCAGAACTCAAACATAAAATTAAATACAGTTTATCTCCTCCATGACATCTCTATTATATACACCGAATTGGAAGAAGTTTACAATAATAACTTTCCCTCTCTAATATGATACTTATTTCAAGAACTTGAAAACAGAAAACAGCTCAGAACATTCTCGCTCTAAGCCTGAGACCTCATTTCTCTTTACATTCCAGCCTTAGTCGTAATTCTTATCCTGGTTTATTCAAGAGCAAGCACTCCATCTCCCACATAAATTCTTCTGGATTTCCAAGGATATTGATGCCAGCTGAATGTGACTGAAATAAGTAAACCGTGGGTTCAGTGAGAGGCTTCTGATACCACAGTGGCTTAGTTTAAGACTGAAACTGCGGAGCAATATGGTAAGCTCACAAAATGCAGGCATCTCCGAAGCATTCTATTTAAGGGTTTGTTCAGGTAAACCCAATCAAACTGGTGCTTTGAGTTTTGTGCTCAGGAAAAACAATTTCCCCCAGTTTTGCCACTCCTTACAAGTCAGAACAGAAATCCCAAAGAGCCAAGTGCTCCTTCCAGACACTTCAGTGCTCAGATCTGCTCAGCTCATGCCCTGTTTGTGTTGCATTGAGGTTTCCAAACAGCCAGAGGACTCTGAGCCAAGCAGTTCTGACCTGCATCCACCCCGAGAGTCAAAGGAAGTTGTTCCTGCTGCATCATTCTTCTCGAGCTTAATCCAGCTTTTCTGCTCAGCACACCTCTTAACAAGCACCACCACATATTAGTGGGATGTTGCCAACACTGTACACTGTCAAATTAACACTGTTAAACACAAGGCCTTTGTTTACAGTGCGAAAATAAGCTGTTGTTGAACAAATGAGAGGGTAAACATTTACCAAGCTGGAGAAAAGACTGCGCAGCTGATGCTGGGCTGAGGGTGCTGCATTCTTTTCTCCTTTAAGAAAAACTTCAAGGCACAAAATTATTCCAGTGCAGTCACTGGAAGTAGAGTGACTTTTCATGGTTAGTTTTCTTCATGGGACTAAGTGAACTTGAGCAAAGCGCCAGAAGGAGCATGGCTTTCTGAAAATATTGAACTTGAAAGCAAAGATGCTCTGTGTAAAGATAATGGGCTCATGGAAGAGACATCCCGATAACACATTTACATGAGGACTGGACTGAATATAGCACAGAAAAAGAAGAGACAGCACATCACCCTTAGAAGGAGGGTCTGGCTCCTTCACATCGCTACACTCCTTCCCATGAATCCCTCAGCAATGGTTCTGTGGTGCCTCCAAGGAAGGAAAGCCTCACCTCACATCTCCACAGGTATCAAAATCCTCCAAAAGCAACCCAAAGCAAAGGCCCCAGCATGAGTGTGCTGGCTGAGGAAGAGCTAAAAGTGAGCAGAGTGATGGGAAGCTTTAAACACTCCCATTTTTCAGCACATCTTTGTGAGCACCTTGGGTCTTTCTAAAAGCAGAGGTTTTGCGTGGGTCTCGTTCAAAGCAGTTCTCTGTTGTGACCCCATTTAAGTCAATTGGACCTAAAGGAGCCAAGTAAATCAGAAATGTAGGAGATGTATTTCTAGCAGTCTGAATTCGAACCTCCTTTAGCCATCATAATTCCGTAATTCATTTCATCACCACAGAGACTGTCCACCGAGGATGTTGTTACAAGGCATGAAAAGAGTCCTGGGCTGCTTGTCATGGCCTAAGCTCACTGTGCTGATGAAATTTATCCTTCCCCACACTGCATCTGGAATGGGAATAAGTTATAAAACAGGTCAAACCCCCAAAATATACATACTGAATACAAATAGTTCTTTCAGGCAATGACTTCCTATACACAGGTGAACTTTGGAAATCCAAAGGTTTGGACTACTACATCCAGTTTATTTATAGACAATAACTTACTGATATTTATGTGTATGGAATACCATTAATATAAATCAGCTCATAATATTTTGGTAGTGATATCAGTCTAATTTGAATTTTATATTGCACAGTAGAATTGAATGCTAGACTTGATTTTTTTAAAAGTAATTAATGAGCTAAGCTACCTGAGAGAAAAACAAAATTATGATTATAATTAGAAGTGTTCCATGGCTGCTACCAACTGTTTAGGTGTACTTACAGGTAGCATTTCTAATTAAAACGCTCTCAATGCCGAGACATCTCTCTGTTCATTCGTTATTAAAAAAATGGGATTTTTTTTTTGCATTAAGAAATCCCCTAATAGAAAAATAATAGAAAAAGTTACATGTAATTACATTCTCTGTGCTATTTGTGGTGAGCAGTTCCTGTGAGAAAATGAGCTGCAGGTGTGTAAGAATTAGAAGTGCTGGCTCTGACTTCACTTGTTTGGAGTATTCCACCTGGAAAGGACTTGGCATTTAGGCTGGCATTTTCAGCCTGAAGGGGTTATTGGGGTTTCAGGGTGTTTAAGTCCCTGGGGGCTCTGTGAAAATGGTATAACTTGGGGGAGAGAGGAGGAAAAACAAATCATCTCAAGTTACTCTATTGAGAACTGCAAAAGCACAGTCCAGGGTTTGTGACAGTGACCCTGGGATATGTGAGAGTCTGACACAGACAGACTTGCAGTGAGGTTGAGCAATGTCTTCCCAGTGAAAATAGACTTCAAGACACTGTTTCCAAACAAAAATTTCAGTCATTCCTGAAAATCAAATCTGTAATGCTGCGGCAGCGTTCAGTTAGATTAGTTACCAGCCAAGACTCTGCTTCTCCTACTCCCAGTATCAGCTTAAATGTTCCACATACAGGGGGGGGAAACAATCCTCGAGTCCCTTTGCCAAGTTTCAGGGCCAGCAGTGAAAGTTTTGGTTGTACCAAGGGGGTTTCTTTCTGCTGAGCTGCGCCTCTCTGCGGTGGGGATGGCTGTCCCTGATGACCACACTGCTGTTGATCAGTTATGTTTAGGACTCTGAAGCTCATTAACTTGCAATCATGGCCTGATGGAGCAGCCCTTGTGCAGACGCAAACTGTCCCACCTTGGGTGCCTCCACTAAACTGCTGCTGGTTTACAACCCAGGAGAGTCCCAGTTCATAATTTGCATTGTTATCCTTTGTGAGCAACAGCAGTCATGTTAATAAGCTCCAGAAGAAATAAATTCTGCCTCCTGCTTTACATCAGTGCCTAGAGGTGAAGGGGAAGCTGAAATAAGGTATAATTAAGTCCAGAAGCTCATGTTTGAAAGGTGAATAGCTGCTTCAGATGATCTGAGGAGCTGGGTGATAATCCATTTTCCCACCAAAATCCCTCTCCTGGCCCAGAATTTGGCTGCAAGTACAAAGGACACAAACCAGCCCTCTCTCCTTCTTCAGACTGTACTTTTATAAAGCAGGGGATTTATAAACATTTGCTGTGTTGAATCACTTCATGATCATTAGACATGAATTTCCTTTTTTAAAAAAAAGTATTTTGAGGAAGCATCTTTCAAGGCTTTTGGAACAACAGACATGACTTTGAAGATGAGTCACGGAGTGCAGGATGTGTGTTCCTGTCTCCAAAACCACTGGGAACTTTGGAGCCAGAAAAAAAACAATATCACAGTGGGAAAGTGAGGGAACCTGATTGCTTTGATAGCAGGTGCCTTGCTGTCCCCAGTTTGCACATTGGAGAGTGTGGGGATAGGCTGAAAAGCCAGAAAGTCAAAGTTGGAGAGGAAAGGAAAATAAATGGATTTTTAAAAAAACCCCAATATTGCTTTCTTTGGAGGGGCAGGCTTGGGAAAAGAACAATGAGTGAATAAAGCCACCCTGCGAAGTTTGAAGTGCTCTTTTGATATCAAGTATGCCACTTTCTCCTGTGGGAAGAATAAAAAAAGACACATCTCTGATGATTTCTTACTGATTTAGAGGGGTGGGGTTTGCAGCTTAGTGATGCTGAATTTGGGGTTTGTTCATAAATTACAGCAAGTCCAAACTGTTCTCAGCCACGACCAGGAATTTGGGAGTTTGGCTGCTTTGATCCAGGGCAGCATAACCCAGAAGAAATACCTAGACTGGAATTCTTATTGCTCCATCTAAAATGCTTTGCTGGCTGCTAGAATAGAAGCAGAATGCTGTGGACAGGTGCATAGATTTATGTTTGTATTGACCACTTTTGACCTGGATTTGACTAGTGAAATTGCAATATTCATAATGTGGAGGCCTTGGCCTGATTTCTGAGATTCTCTCTCTTTCCAGTCACATGCAATACGCTTCCTTATTAATCTGGGTCCCAGTGACACTCAGTTTGCACAAGGAGCTGTGAGTTTCTGGCCACATTTCTCAATGATGTACTCAGGAATACAACAGGATATTCACATTTTCCTCAGCACATCCACCCCCTGATGTGTGGCTCTTATGTGGCAAGGAAAAAGCTGGAGTAAAATACTGAGGCTAATAAAGAAATACATTTATTGTGCTTATCTGAAAGTTCAGGAAATCTGACGTGAAAAAAAACTTCAAGCTGTTTCATCTGAAGTAAACTGGTGTGCAAAATGCAGTGTGGTCTCCCTGTGCAATAGGAACCCTTCAGAGACATGGATTAGCCATGCCTGACATTTATCTGCTGATGTGCGTATTGTAACGTGGTGATGCAGGTGAGATAAATTAAACAGAACTAAAATCTCCTGCCCAGCTGGTGACTCAGTGGAACAGGTGCCTGTGGCTGTTTAACACCCTGCTATGAATTATCTCTGCAGCCTTGTTAAAGGGGTGCACTGCGTGGCAACAGAGCCGATCTCTAACCTGAGCATCCTTTAACCAGTTCTCTGTCTCAGGTAGATGGCTTGGAAACAGGAGTGATACAGGGAATTAATTACACATGTTGGAAAAAGGGAGAAACAACTTTAGGCTGTAATTGGTTAATAAAATGTTTTGCACATCCCAGGATCATGCAATTCACCCACCATGGATGAACTGCAGGTTCAGTATTAGAAGGGGATTAGATCCGTATTCCCTTAATAAAAGGGAATGTTTCTTTCTGGGTGGGATTGGGACAGAAACTTCCCTGTTTTAGGCATGCCAACGAAAACCTGACAAATACCTCTCCCTGAACCACAGTGGGGTAAATGTCTTCTACGGATTTTTATACTCCATTCCTTCCCTACTGACTGATGAAATAAAAAAAAACAGAGGGGACTATATCTGAGCTACAAGGTGAGAGTTCATCTCCAAAGCTTCCTCGAGCAGAAGAATTCGGCCTGGCTTATTATACAGGCTAAAAGTCATAAAATTTGAATGGGCTTTCCAAGGTTAAAAGATGTGAAGTTTTGGGCCAATCTTCAGTATAAAAGTTTTCAAAGGCCTGGAGGGAGGTGATGGAACAAGGGCAGTGGGTGAAGGAAAGCCACTGCATTATGCACTGCTCTGCAGCCCATCCCTCTCCATCTCTCTCCTCTCCTCTGGAAGCTGCTCCGTGCCCAGGGCTGTGTGGGGCAGTGGCAAAGGGCACAGCGGCAGCTGGAGCTGCGAGTGCCACCGAGCCTCCAGAATGTCACTGCCCTCTTCAGAGTGCACTGCAGCCCTCGTGCACAGAGGTCTCTGTGAAACTGAGTTCTGCTCTGAACTCCACTACATAAAGGGAGGTTTGCTCCTCAGTCCTCCACATCTTGTCTCCATTGTCCGTGAAATCCAGGGAAGCTCACTGCACTATTCAGGCCAAAATGACGGCAAATTGTGCTTATTTTATTGTTGGGATATTTATACTGGTTCCAACATAAAATAGTTCTAGGACTAGGGGTAGGAAACGTGCTTACTTTTTTGCCAGAAGTCAGGTTTAAATGCAGGTTTGTAACACAAAAGCAACAACAAACATAAAATACTTTCTGCCTCTGCTGGATGCTTCAACACACAGGTAACACCTGGCTGAGTTTCAGAACTTCCTTTGTGAATGCCTTTGAGTTTTGACAACCAGACCACAAAAGAAGACCTAAATCTAGAGGTTTTTTAAAAATATGCCACAGAAATTTTCTAGACTGTGCCACTCTGATGAACAATGAAAAAATTACATTCTGGAGAAAGGATGCCATCAAAAGGAGTAAAGCAAGCTTAGCATTCTGATAACACGGGCAAAAGGCAAAGGGAAAAACCTCTTTGTTTTGTGCTCTTCTGAGCCAGCTGAAATTCAGGGCCCTGGTTTTCACAAGCAGACCTGAAGAAGCCAGCCGGAGGAACTGCCCTTTGAAATTATTTTTCACCTGGGGCAGTACTAAATTACCTCTCCTTTGCCACCACACAGCCGTGTCAGTACCAGGACCTGGAGTGAGCTCCCCACTCTGCTCATTTCCCAGAGAGCTGATTTTAGTGGGGAGCAAAGTCCAGGCAGCAACAAAGGAGGAGCACAGACTGCTTCTGTATTGGAGCTAATGAAACCTAGAAACTATGCACCGTGGTTGTAAGTGGATTTCTAAGACACATTGAAAAGTACTGGGAGGGTGAATGAGGCACAGAGCAGTCAGCAGTGGGGACAGTGGCCACCAGAAGAGACAGCACCGCCAGCCACTGAGCAATCACACAGACAAAAGTAGAAAGACAAAGCAGCCACATGGCAGTTTGTAAGGGAGGTGGAGTGGGATTCAAAATGTTAAATATTCAGCAATGAAGGAAAGCATTTGCTTGTCATCCACTGCATGACAGCTGCTGTCATGGGCACTAGTGAGCTGTGCCAGGAATTCCCACAGTAAGGCTCTACTCCTGCAGGGGGGAAGTTTTTTCTTGGTTTGTTAATGCTGGCCTGATGTTGTCCACAAAATTAACTCCAGGCAGAAAACATTCACAGCGTGTGTACGTGTAAGGATGAGATTTGCACACTAAATCAAGCAGTTACAGGTCCCAGGGCTCTTCCCATGCAGCTCTGGAAGTGTGAATAACTTCCCAGGAGAAGAACATCACAGCTATACTGTGGCCAGACAAGTCTTGTTGCCACAAGTAATGCTCCTATATTAGAAAAGACATGAGAAACGGGGAGTGAGAGAGAAGAGGTTTCTGGGGTTTTCCTTCTTCAGGTTAGATTCATGGGCCTTAATATCTTGTTGGCTGTTTTTGTTTTGTTTGGTTTCCTTTTTCTGAGTACTGGTTGAACTAATACACAGCATTAATGCTCCTTGCAACATTTTTTCATTTTTCTCCTATCCTTCAAGTGTCATCCCCTAAAATCTCAGTTTATATATGACCAATAAAAACTCTAATTAATTTGGCACCTAAAAATCTCTGATAATTCAACCTGTGCTGGCTTGTCTTAATGCAACAAGAAGCTAAGGGCTTCACTCTTTCCTTGTCCTGGCTGCCAGGGAGTGCAGCAGTACAGAACACAAGATCTGAGGGAACAAGTCCCTCTGGCAGAGTCCAAGTGGCACAGAGAGAACAAGGGAAGAGATGCAGTGGAATTCTCGGGGACAGGGAGCTGAGAGAGATGAGGACCCTGGGGGAAAAGGATGGGTTCTGATGTTGATTCCACTGAATAATCATCCAGTAGGCCTCTGTGAGCCGTTTGGAAACAGGATCTAAATGTGAAATAATGCACAGTCTGGAAGGGAGGGCTATGGTTTCAAATAGCCTTTGTGAGCACACTGGAGCAGTTATTTTTCATAGCAGAGTGCAGCATGGATCCTTCCTCTATAGGTGCTCTGGGTGAGACAAGTGAAATCTCCAGAGGATCCAGGATGACCTTCCTGAATGCCATTTTATCTCCATCATCACCAGTGTAAGCTCCCCAAAGCCATGGCCACAGATGACAACCCCAAAGTGCAAAGCCTTGCACGAAGGGCCCCTGCCTCACACAGCTACAACCTCAGCTGCAGAAAAGACCTTTCCTCAGCTCTAACCTCTTGTGCAGACACTTTTACAGTGCTGTGACAGAGAACTACAAGGAACTTTGTGCCACCATGGCAGGACTGGCACTGGCAGGGCCCAGCGCCACCGGAAAAGGTGCAGATGGTGCCCTGATTGCACAATACAGCGAGCACCAAAACCACAGGAGCTACAGAGGGGCAGGTTACACCCAGCAGAACAAGCAGATTAGCAGCAGCAGCAGCACACACTGTAACGTATCTCTGCTTCTTCTCTCACTAAGCCATAGGAAGCAGTTGCTGTAGAATTATGCTTACATCTCTTCTGTTGATAAGCTACTTAGCAAGGTGGAGTTGAAGCTAATCTGAGTGCTGTATGAAAAATGTGATGTGCTATTGCACTGTGCTGCTGTTTGATATTTGGTCGCCTCTTCCCAGGTACCTTTTGTGAATTGCAGCTGCTATCTCAAAGGTAAATCCTTGGGCCCATGCACAGGTCGTAAAAAGACCCTGAAAGCAGAAGCATCTCCTGAGCAGAAGGAGGGTAAGACATTTTCTTTTAGTTTGTATCTGAGAGCAAGAGAAGGAATTTGGTATCTTTAAACAAATTCCTTCTGAACTGCACAAGGAAGCAATAAGATTCTGCTTTGCTCAAGTTTGATAAATGACTTATTAATGCATAAAAGCTATTTCTGAAGAAGAAAGTTTATGAAAATATATCAGGCACCATTCCTGCGGTCATAAGACTGATATTGCACAGAGCAGCCATTATCTTGCAATTATTTTTTTCTGTAAATCTTTTGACAGTCTAAAATAACTCAATCAGGGGTTTTCAACCACTAAAGTTTATAATTTCAAGGTTCTCCCCTCCACTAATCAGCAGTTTTATAACCTACTGCTCTTCCTTCAAAAAGAGCTGGTGATGATCAGTGCTTATTCCAAACCATTTAAGAAGGCAGCTGTTTATTAAAGTGCCAACAGCTATGATTGATTTCTGATGCTCATGAGTGCATCTGTTTTCTAGCTATTGACATCATTGCAAGCAAACAGATACAGCAAGCTGCGGCTCTAATGATGAACTAAAGCAGCCATGCCTTCGCTATAAAAAATAAATTGATTTCACTCAGAAAAAAAAAAAAATCTATTAATATGTCAGATTTCAACTTACATTCCTGCCAATTGGCATTCTTGTATGCAACTGGCATTTCCTCAAAAAGAATCTGTGGGTTAACACTGTTTATATTAAAATCTTTAAAGGGGACATCTGTTAGTTGAAATTCCAAAAGTAGTGATTGATTTATGATCTAGTAAATCACATCTGTAAAGGGTAAAAAAAGGACTGAACTGCAGCAAAACCAACATCTGTCATCAGGAAACTACAGAGTGTGAATGGAAAATGGAAGTGCTGCAGGTTAGGAGGGTTCCCCTTAATTCGCCTTTTTTTTGTGGTGTTTGAGATAAGGAATTAAAATGAATATAGTCCAAACTCCACTGAAACTTGGAAAAGTAATAGCTTTTTAAACCTCATTTCTTAGGGCCGACTTCTATCTCGTATAAACCAGTTCACTTTTTACTGGCTTTACCTTTTCTTGCCTCCTCAAGAATGCACTGCAGGTCACAGTGTTGTCAAAAAAGCATTGATGGTATCTCCTTTTAAGAATCTCTTCTTAACATAACTTTATTTTTCCTGAAGAAAATAAAAAGAGCATATGCAACCATTTCCTTTGCAATTCCTTGCATGCATCAAACAGGGATGTGGAGCAAAGGATGCTGCTGCCTCCCCGCCTCCTCCTGGAAATCTCTGGGAAACTGTTCATATTTTATGGCAAACAGGATTTGTTGTCCTCAGACAACAAGGTCACTACTCAGAAACCCTGAATTTGAAGGGCCTGTCCTGAGCAGGGCTTTAGCTGGGTCTCTGTGATGCGCTGGGAGCTGGGGAATGGGCTCGTCCTCACCAGGGGCTCTGCCTTGCTGCTGTCCCAGCTCTGCCTCCTGCCACTTCCTTCAGGAGTCCCTTCCCTGCCTCTCTCCTCACTAAATGCCTCTTTTGGCGTGTGCACATTTTGCCTGACTCTGCAATTTGAATTGAATGAGAGGCACTAGACCTTCAAAAGCAGCCATTTGAAATTCTGCACACTGCAAGGAAAAAAAAAAAGTTTCTTTTAAATATCAGAAATAGTGAAATCAAACTTTGAGGCCTGAAATAAAGCCTTCAGTTTTCTTGGCTTTTGAGTGCTTTTTTCTTCTTCTTGACCTGAGTATCAGCAGTTTCTGAAATTTGGAAATATTATTCTGCAGCAATGCTTGCTTTCTCCCTGTTATTTCATTGTCTCTGCATTTCTTTCTGCCAGCATTCTTCCACTGGAGCACCAGGGAACAGCTCTGCTCTCCTCACAGAAAGCAGGAGATGACCTGTTCAAAGCCTAATGAGCCTGACCTCATTCAGGTTTAGATATTTAACTTTGAGACTAAATTTAACCCTACCCAGCCAGTTTTCATTCTTTGTTATTTCCTGACTTTTCTCTTCAAATAATAACTCTGAACCTCATATCCTTTCCTAACTTCACTCATAAATTCCATCCTCCTGCAAATAAAAAGTCATTCCCTATTTCCTCTTCTGACGTCTTGAAAAAATTAGAGATGGATATAAAAAACCAGCAGAAGGCACTGGTGAATCACTTGACCTGCAATCCATGGCAAAGCTGTCAGTGATTGCTTTTTTGTCTGAGATTGTAAATGCCTTCATTTCACCCCAAAGAGGCTTCTTATAGCACAGTTTGATCCAGAAGTGGCAGAAGCACCAGATCCTTGTGGGCACCTTTAGGAAGCTTGGCATTGGACATCACTATTGCTTTTTGCAACACTCTGAAAACTTTAACTTGTCTCATCAATGGCTCCATGTCATCATTCCACATCAACAGTGGGATAATAAAACCTAATTTGCTCCAGAGAGGTTTCGTGTAGGATTATTAACATTAAATGTAATCATGCACCTTACAATGAAAAGCTTCCTTGTGATCTCAGATCTGACATCTGGGAGCCTGACTACTTATTTTAGTTTTCCAATAGGGGAATAAGCCTAGGGAATTGCCTGGGAAATCTCACCCTGTGCCTACAGGGAGTTTTGAGACATGAATAACCTTTCCTGTGATTACTGTGAAAATATTTAACATGGAGGGTAAATAAATATTTTGCAGAAGGTTTAGATAATTCATAACTATCAAATCAGTGGACTCATTTTGCAATGTTTGATACCATTTCATTATATTAATTAGACAACATATTCAATAATGAAAACAAGCTTACAGCTTTGGACCAAGCAAAAAAAAAAAAAAAAAAAGAGTTGTTTCCTCATGACTTTTCTTTTTATGGCTATTTTTAATTTGCTCCTCGTGAAACCTAGGGAAGGAATTCTAAACCTTGACCTTTCCTACAAGAGCTTAGCGCATTATTCTGCCCTTACTCCGTGGGTAAGTGCTTTCCTAAGCATCCCTGATGCTGAGTTTGATATCCTAAACATTTTCATTAAACTCATTTTTCGGGGCATGCATTATCACCTCAGGTAGCTGAGCAGCGAGCGCGGGCCCCGCTGTGATTGCGCGCAGCAAGCGCCCGCGTGCTCGGGGTACGGCAGCAATTATCCCGCAGAGCCCTGGGAAAGGTGCAGCGCAGGAACATATTGGATGAGTTATGGCTGGGGAATTGCCTTGCAGCAGACACAGCAATAGCACGAGAGCTGATTAGATCGTTTGAGGAATTGCACCGATGAGGTTTTAAACGCAATTTCGCTGCTGCTGTTTCCCGACAACACAAAGGTTTGGGTAGTGGATGGTGGACAAAAACAGGGTAAGATCACAGGATCAGAGTCAATTAGGTTGGAGAACACCTCTGGGATCTTCGGGTCCAACCTCTGACCTAACACCACCTTGTCAAGCAGATCATGGCACTCAGGGCCGCATCCAGTTCTTTAAACACCTCCAGGGACAGTGACTCCACCATGTCCCTGGGCAGCCCATTCCAATGTCTAATCACCGTTCCTGTGAGGAAATTCATCCTGATGTCCAGCCTACACCTCTTCTGGTGCAGCTTCAGACCATGTCCTCTTTTCCTGGGAGAAGAGGCCACCCCCCACCTCCACGTGCAGGAAGATGCCCCTGTATGGGAAGGCTCTGCAGGGCAGAGACAGGCCTTGCATTTCCTCAGGGGGTTCATGGCAATGGCAATCAATGGATTAAAAACACCAGTCAGACCAAAATGTCTTAAGGAGACTGAACTTTAGGAAATCACAACCCATTAATTCTGCTGCTCGGAGAACAGTTTAGAGAACAATTCACTTATTTTCTGTCTCACTCTCAGATGACATATGGTTGTGGTTTCTGAATACAGCCAGCATTTAAACATTGACTGGATAAAGAGAAAACACTCTCATTATTTTAAAGCTTTAGGGAGGATAATTTTAATGCCCAGTTTCCTCTGATTTTGAGGTGGGGAATTGCCAACTCTCCTTAAGCAGCTGACCAGGGCACCCAACAGATGCACTCAGCATTAGCACATTTTACACTTTCAATGCTGAGACTTGAATAAGAAGGAATATATTATCTCTGTAGCCATCAAATTAGCAATATCTTGTGGGTTTTGTTTGGTTTTTTTTTTTTTAATTCCTTGCAAGGAGAACATACAAGTTCAAGATGAGAAGGAAAATGTACAAGGTAAATGTATTAGTGTGATCCCTAAAGCACCCAGCACCATATGCACATGTTTGTGAGGCATTCTGCTCCAGTGAACAACTCAAACAACACATAATTTCTCTGATCCTGGCTGGTCCCTGGAGAAACACTTGCAGGTCGCTGTTTAAATGAGGAGAAAATTTGTTATAAATCAACTTAATTTTCAAATATATTAATCCAAAGAGAACCCAATTTTGTGTGAAATGGTAGCATTTAGAGAGGAGTATAAGTAAATCTCGGTAAGGAACCTCCTTGGGTTTAATCTTGGCCATCATCCAAACTGATACTGTCTTTCTCATTTTTCAGGTCCCCAAGTTTCAGCAGTGGTACAGAACACAAAGGTATGATTAATCGTAAACAAAATATTTGCATTTTGTACATGTAAGTGTGATGGGGTTTGATCTTCCCTTTCTTGCCTTACTTTGGTATAGGCTATGAAGAACAGCTGTTACGTGCAATTTCTGAGGCCTGGCATTTCTTCTGAAAGGAAATGATTTTAAATCAGACTAAGGTGACACGGTTGCTTTAATTCACAACTTTCAACTAGCAAGAATAAAGGTTTGAATTAAATGACATATCTCTCTCTGTTCTGCCACGTACCCCCCGAATGAAAAACAAACTTGGAATTGTGTCCTGCACTGGAACACGGGAGCACTCATCCCCACTCCTCTCCCCAGGGAACTGGTAACAGTTGTACCTCTAAAAGGTTTTTCCTCGCATCACAAAACTACCACACAACTCATCCCAATCAAGCTTCGTTCAAAAGAAAACGGGCTGCTTTGAAATGGTGACAGAGCTGTTCCTTTCCATGGCTGGTGTGGAGAAGCAGAGGAAGTTTCCTGACCAAGGTCCTACCCTTGTGCACGCAGTTGTTGGTGCAGTTTTTCAGGAGAAGGATTTTCAGTGAGGGGGCTAATCCTGCAAAGCACTGGCTCTGCTCGAGTGGAGAGAGCTTGCCAGGGATGCTCAGCATCTCACAGAGCAGACTCCGAGTGACAGCACGAGAACGAAACGACTTCAAGGTCAGAGAGATGCGGAGAACGTAAATCTCTGCGCGCTCCAGACATCGGCTCCGCGCTCTGCCTAATCTCACATTAGGAATTGCCACATCATTTTTATAACAATTTTTGGGAAAGAGAAGGGGGGAAAGGCATCAGCAGAAATACAAAGCAAATAAGCTTCAAAGACAAGAAAGTCAAGGTTCCAGAAAATGTATGTACTGAATCAGAGACAATTTGGACTCCACGGCTTTCTCATTAGCTGGAGGACAAATTCTCCTCTCTTTTCCTGTTACAGAGTTAATGAGTAAGGTCAGATCCAACTGGCTGACTGAAGCCTGCACTTTTTTATATCAATATGTTGCATGTTGGTACTGAAGGATGCGCTTTTATCTCTAAATGCAACCGAGCCTTAAAAACATCCATAAAGCAACAAACAAACCAACCCCTGTGGAAAATCCAGAGCAGCACTGGAGTGATGCATGGCTGATCCCAGAGGTGATCATCTCTTCCCAGAGGCAGCAGATCCAGTGATTAAAGCACACAGTTAGGGCTGAACATCTCATCTCACACTGATTCACTGCGTGACCCTCCCCACCTCCTTTCAAGCAAATTATGCAGTCCCTGTCAGTGTTTTTGACCACATCGTCAGGAAAATACTATTCCCATGTTTCTCTAACCCACACAAATGGTGAGAAGCAATTACTGGTTGTGAAATGCTTTGAATACACATTGTCTGAGCAAAACTAAGGGAGAGAATGGTAATTACTCATAGTTTTCATTTTCCAGCACATTTAAAACAATTTTCTGTGCCTCAGCTGAAGTGATCACACCCAAACCTGGTCTCCCTCAAACCCCTGCTTCCAACAGGGAAACATTACAGTGCAAATGTGTAAAACAGACCAGAGAAATCTGAGACCCTTCAGTAAATATGCTGCCTGTTAGATAAGATGAATTACAAAGTTATTCTCTTGAGCATTTAAATTTACAACACTTTCATCTAATTGAAGCCGTTCACATACAGCTTGTGTAGTGTCCTTTGGATAGTGATGAACTGAAGTGTGCTAAATACTTGAAAAGCAAAGATTTTCCTCCCTGGATGAGAGGGAAATGTATCTACAAATACATTTATACTTATACATAAAGCACAGATATATGTGAGTTCATGAGAACACCAGTGTTACAGAGAAATCAGGTATCTATAGTAACAAGATGCTGGTATTCTAATGTCACTGTGCTTCCTCATAATAGGACCATTAATGAAATAGTTGTTTGATGTCCCATCACATGTAATGATAGCTTTTTGTGTGCTAAGTAGACAGCAATACAGATGTGTGCAGATACATCGTTATTGCCAAAAAACTCCTCGGCAGGGCCATTAGAAAAACCCATCACTGCAGCCTCACTTTCTTTGATTTATAGTTGAAATATTCCCAATCTACACTCAACAGCACAAATACCTTCAGTTCTGAGGATGCAATGGTGTCCTATATGCTGCAATGCAAACAAACAAACACATCAACAAAAAGAAGATATAAAGAATTAACCCGATGAAAAGAGTTCATTTGCAATGTGGAATTGTTGAGTGACATCCTACCACTTTTGAGGACCCATCATGCAAACTTGCTGACCCTGGAGTTCTCTCTCATTCCCTAGAAAATCTGTGCTTCACTGGCATAAAACTATTTACATAATTTTTTAATCAAATAAAGAAATGAAGTCTAATTTTGGGTAAGGATTATTCACGACATTATTCTTTAATTTTTTAGATCACTGTTACTACCTTTTCCCATGCAACTGCTCCATTTTTTCATCAGCAGCTAAAGCAAAATCCACTCACATTTGGACAAATACCCTTGACTGATCAGACTGTCTCATCCTTGGCTGGCAGGAATTTACATGTTGCAACACAAATGCCTTCCTTTCTTTCTTTCGGTTGTAAAGTAGGAAAAACCCTCAGTTTTAAAGCCTCAGATGTGAAGGTGAAATAAGGTTCTCTGTGGCTCATTTGTACCAACACACATTCAGAGTGTATGAGGCTGGGCTCATTTTCATTTTTCTACACTCCAATGCCCAGTACTGTAATTTTTGGCAGAGAAGGAGCTTCCTGCTGTTCCCAAGCCCTAAACTGAGGAGCAGATCAGCTCTTGGTGTATTTACAACAGCTTATTCTGACATATAAGGCCTGGCAGCATCATAATCCACCTCTTCAGCTGGACTTGGAACTTCTCTGACAGGCAGTAACTTGTTCAAAACTATTGCTACACTTATTCTAGGTCTTTTTTAAAGAAATGAGAAGTTTGGAAAGGATGTTTACTGCAGATGGTGGATTACAAGGGGTCACACACATGATATAACAAACTGCTTTTAGCAAACAAGTAGTTTGCCTCCTATTTTCCAAACAGGTTTATAAGGGAGGCTGCAATCTGGCTCTTATACTTCATTTTTAAAGTACTACTTCTCAGCTTCAAAAAATGATAACAGCGCCTTGAAAACAAAAGCCAACATGTTCAGGCATCCATGCAAAGATAAAAACAAACACCTCAGAGACAGAACAAAATCAGCATGTGCAATTCATGCAAGTGTGTTCCAAGGAGAGTGGCATTGCACAGAAGCCCCTTTCAGTCTCCAGGACGTGCTCACAGGTGTCACACTTGAGCCCGTTGTCCCTGCGTGGTGGCGGCTCCTCCTCACCCACATGACAGCTGCAAGCCCCCTTTGCAGTGATGTGCTCTTGAATTCCGTGCCCTGAGCGGCTGATCTGCTCTTGGAGAAGGCAACTGGGGCACCGAACCTTCTGCTTCCACGTGATGCTCTGAAGGGAGCCAGGCAAGAACCTGATCCCTCCCTGTGGGAACTTAGGACCGCTGGATAACTAATTAATATGCTTAAGTAGAAGTTGTTTATTGTTTATATTAAGTTATATTTATACATTCTAAAACTACTCTTTATGTGATCATACATTACTTGATTGGTGCTTCTATACATTTTGTCTAGGCGTTTAGTATGTACATTTTAGGAAATATGATTGGTTACCTCTTAGTGCTTTATGGTGCTCCTTCATCTATTTTTTTTTTTTAGTTTTGGCATTTTGTTTCTCAGCTTCTTCTTTCTTATTTTAGAATAATTTATGTCTTAGTAACTTTGATGACTTTTAGAGGGTTTTGATAAGAATGACTAGAGATGGTTTGGCTGGAGCACACTGTGGCTTAAGCTGTTTAAATACATCGCTACACCTGCCCATGGTACAGGAGCATGGCAGATTCTCATTTTCCAACCTCAGAGCTGGGCAGCCCTGGCCCCAAGAGACCTGGGCCACGCAGTGTCTGCAGCTCCTCATGTCTGTCTCACACGCTTATCCTGTATTTTTGATGCAAGAGGTATTCTGTTGTGGTTTTATCTGTTAGAAAATTGATTTTGGAAGGGTTTTATAATGCTGATATTAATGCTTATCAAGGAGGACACACTTTTTGTTCACTGTTCTACTGCACATATGTGCATATTTTTCTGCAGGAGAAGGTAGTGACCGTGTTGCCAAAGCAGAAATGTGTGCAGAGCTTTTAGAACAAAATAAAAGATGGATGTCTTGCTATGTAAAACACATCCTTACAAAGGACATTTTCACCTTGAATCCCATCAGCCCTCACTTTCAGATGAATTCTGTTATTGTTCGTGTGCACTCAAACAGCAAGGGTGCTTTACACAGCTACAGCTTTGGAACTGTTTGCCCTTGGCCCAGGCCCATTGGAATAAGTAGAACTGGTAAACATCCTGCTCAAACACTGCATTTCTTTTGTTATCTAAGACGTAATGAGTCCATTTTTTTTCTGAGTAATTACAAAGCATTCTCGGTTTTCAAACCTTTATGACACACAGCAAAATGTGACTTACAGCATAGAAATAATAATAAAAGCTCTCTAAAAATTTATAGCCTCCTGCATATTGTAAAAATGCCTCACACCTTCATTATATCTCCGACTAGAAAATTATTTCCATGGTATGCTTTAATGAAGCTGGAGATGGTTTCAACACCTAGGCTGTTGAAAAGGAAAACTATTATTTTCCTGTTGATAGACTGAGGCAAGCTTTCAGCCATTTAGCAGCTGCAACATTTTCAGACACACAGCAACACTTTTCTTATAAAAAGGGAAAATTAAAGACATTGTGATGATTTGACTTCTCAAATATGGGTAACTAAAAGCAAGGGATGACGGTGATAGTGGTGTGAAAAAAAGCCATAACCTATCCAAAGCACTGAATTACTGAATTTGGAACACACAATTAATTTTAAATACAAAATCATCTTTATAATAACTGCATAACAACATTTTAATAGCATTAAATTTTGTCCAAAAGCCTGGAAACCCTAATATAGAGTCTAATTGATTAGAACTCAAATTCACTTATCTAGAAGTTTATTTAACCCAGGCACAGCTATTTGCCCCATCTATAGGTACAAGGAGAGTGTGCAGAGCAGGACCTGTGGGTGTTCTTGCAGAGGGAAGAGCACTTGCAGGGATTGGACACAGGGAATTCTAATGCCCAGGACAGCATTAAAGGTTGATAAAATGTGACAAAACCATATTGAAATATTTTGTTGCTTTCAGTTACATTTGGAAAAGTTTTCAATTATTCTTGCACAGGACCAAATAAAATTCCCAAAGGGAATGTACCCCTATAGTACATTCGTCCTTTAGTTCTCCATTTTTACTGCACAATGCAGAATTCAAGATTCATAACTTTGCACCACAACTAAGTTCAGTTTATTTCCTTACATGCTTTCCTAAAAGTCTAAACATAGCAAGTAGGTATTATAATTATCTCTGTAGAGATTAATTGTTATTAAGACTTTACTCAGTTCTGCCATGAAATGTAAATATTTTCCTTGAGTTAAGCCAGAAGTAAATCACAGCCTTACATTTGATGTAATCTCAATGAGGTGTTTGTGACATCTCTGAATTGCAGGGGGAATATAAAAGTGAAATGTTGTCTGAGAGTGGTTTATTGCTGTGAAGCTCCTCTTTGCATCTTTGTTTTCTGCTTTCACACCTTTTTTTTTCCCCCTCAGAGAGCTGGATAATGTGAGATCAGGAATTCTGCAGTCTGTTTCCAAACGGGGCTGCCTCTGGGCCCATGCACATTCCTCTGGATGCCTGCTCCAAGCTGGACAGCGCTCCCTGCCCTTTTCCTGACACTCCTGCCCAAGTCAGCTGCCATGGGCACATGGAGGCTGCAGAGCCAAGCCAGATGTGCTCTGACAGAGGCTTGGTGCTCTGGACATCCAGATGTGCTCCAATGGAAGCTGCTGCTCTGAGCAGCCACAGCTCGCTGAGAGCAGCAGACGAGCTCAGCTCCTGCCGGGGGAGCTTGCTGCAGCCTGTGCTCCCAAGGCAATCATCTCAAACAAATGATGTTTCTCCCCATCAACATTATTAAAGCCTTTGTGTCATCAGATCTATTTATCACTGTCTGTCTTCCTTTTCTCATACCACACATCTCGGTCTAACCAAATTCTGGGGATGAAGCATCTCTCGTGAGGCAGTGGTTACAGCCTCCCTGTCTTTTCCAGCTACACGCACATAATTAATAATAATGATGATAATAATAATAATAAATAACTGTGCAGCTGGATGAATTATTCATAAATGAATATACCAGAATTCTTGACATTATCTTCATCTTCATATATATCCAAGAAGGATGACTGTGTATATTTCAAAGTAATTTTCCTGTTAGACAGAGGAGTCAGAGTTTTGGTGTGTGCACAGTTAAGTACAGTCAAGTGAGTGCAATGCAAAGCAAAACTTTCTCAAACCCACACCATTTTTGCCAGAGCACAGAGCTGGCTGTGCAAACGGGAGGCTCTGCACATGTGCACAGTGCCCACAAATCCAGATTCATTGCTAAAGCTGTGCAGACATTCCTGCTTCCATTTCTTCCATCCGTGCTCCGTTGCCTGACGATTTACCAACGTTTTTAAATATAACTACTCACTCCCCTCCTTTCTGCAGAACTGCAATTTTGGAAACTGCCTAAGTAAGTGAATTTTTTTTTTCTCTTTCCATTATACTGGGATCATTTTAACAGAGTAGAAGAAAATGCCACATAATACTCTGTCTTACACTTTAAAATACAATTATAGTCAAAACGTGAATCTAAAAATGGACTCATGGGACCAAAGTCTTAGACACTGTAAACTGGCACAGATTCATTCTCTTAGGCAGAACTGGAGTCTACAGCTGAGAATTTGACATAGCAGCTTTATATCAATGAATTCACTTAAAACAGCAAGAGGTTCCAAGTAAAGAGTTTTCCTGTTCACCAGCCTGGTAAACAAACTTGTAAATTTAGTACTCGAGTCCTTGATATTGTGTAAGTGGCTATAAATGATTCTGTAGTCAATTAACAGTTCTGTTACTGATATATGAGCCAGATTTAAGCTAAATCAGCCTCCCATGTTTGGGACCTTGGTTTGTGAAGCAAATGCAGCTCTGAATTCAGGCAGCAATTTACCCTGGTAAACCCCAAAATTTATCTCTGAACTTACAGGCTTGACTCTGGACCATACTTGTAGTTCATGAATTTTTATTCCTTAATTTCTCTGGGCTTAAAGAAATATTTATTTATGCAGACTCCCCCATAATATTTATGGTTGTCCTCCAGGGAAGATGACAGGAAAAGCAGAGCCCTTCCTGTGAGTGGCCATGACAGCACAGCTACCAGAACAGAGGCTACACTGGGGGATAGAGCCTAAACCATAAATTAGAGAGCCTAAACCATAAATTAAGTCTTTTTTAGATCTGCAGAATGAGTGGATGTGGCTTTGTCCCACCTCTGAGTAAATCTAGTGCATCTCTAGTTCCAGATTTTCAGACAGGTGCCTGCCAATATTCAATAATTTACACAGAACATTGCCTGCTTTTCATAAATGTTTCTGACTTTCACAGACAGCTCACTAGCAAGTTTCTATCTTCCCAGCAATAGGAATACAGAGAGCAATTCATATTCAATAAAGCAAACTCAAAAAACATCAAATGCATTTTTATATCTTTCTTATTTCCATTAAATGGGACCTACCTAGAGCTCTAATATCACTAAATTTCTAATAACAGACCCCTAATATCAATACACAATAAAAACAGAGGAAGTATCTAGGTCAAATAATTTTTTTCAATGCATTTAAAAGACACCAGTGGTATCTTTAAGTGAGATAAACCAGGGTGTGTCTGCTGATGGCAGTGGAAGCTGAGGGCAGCTCCAGCATCACAGATGAGAGGATGTGTTACACTTAGAAACTCAACTGGATAACGTGGAGAGCAACTCTTTTAGCACTGCTTTGTATTTCAGAGGCTCTCCTTACTTGGCTGATCAGAACAAGTGTTCTGTTTATTAATAATTCCCCTGATTTCTATAGAAACAACCGAAACAAACAGAAATTTCCCGTACTTTCCACTGCTGAAGTTCAAATGCATGACTGTACAACTGAAACAAATACCTAGGGATATTTGAAAAATAATATAATTATCTCCAAAATGTGCTAATAGTCCTAAAGCAAATGGGTTTTTATTGCATTTGTTACTTGTGACCTCTTAGCTCAATAACTCAGCAGAAGGTGACTGCAACCACTTTCCATCTAATGGAAGGGGTAAATGCTGTTTGGTTTGTGGATATTTCTGCAAATCTCAAATAATTGTTCCTCTGAAACAGAGGAAGTGATACTACACACAAAGATACACAGATTGTGTAGCCAGAGGAAAACACAAATTATTCCATTGTGCAAAGCAAAGAGACCCCATCCAAAATTCCCAGCTCAGTGTGGAAAAGGGCTTGGTGTATTCCTCAGAAAGGAAAAACACGTGCCAAAGCAATACCTAATGTATTAAAAACAGATAGTCAATATGAACTGTCACTGATAATCAATAAATAATTGATTTTTCTAGTGGAAACAATTCAGAGAGGTCCAAGTGCCTTAATTGCCAGCCCTCTTGCACTAACAGGCCGCAGCACAGAAATGTGGCACTCAAAGCCTGCCTCAGCACACAGGACATTCCCTGTCCACACTTACTGGAGAGATCTACCAGTCCACAGTTTCCACCCCAAAATGCTCTGTCCAAATGAGACTCTGGCCCAGGAACTCCTCCTTCTTCCTCTGATCCACTATTGCTGCCACAGTTTGGCATCACAGATTCACGCATCACAAATACACTCCCTAGATCCCTTGCTCCTGATGTATTATCACTTTCCCTGTGTGTTTTACCTGCCCCTGAAAATTTCTGCCTCCTTAAACTCCATCAAATAACATGGCTAGTTTGGGTTTCAGTCTGTCTGTGAAAGAAAGAACACACAAGAAGATTGCGGTAATGGAGACCCTGGCTGACATCTTCCTTTGTAATGTGCTTCATGTGCCTCAGATCTTTTCATTAAATAATTCAGTGTCTGAAGGGGGGAGGACAGCACAGGGAAGAAATTGATTTTAGAATTCATCATTAAATGCCCTTGGGTTTTTTTTTTTTCCTTTTCCCCCCTCCCTTTGTTTTTCTAATAACAGTGTGGCTTTGTCTGTGGACAGAATTGAAGAGAGAACATCAGAGAAGTCGGATCGTTGGAGGATTGGCATCAAGAAATAAATTTTAATGTTTTAAATCTTATCATAGAAGGTATTTTCTGGGAACTCTTCATGGAAACTGATTTTTTTTTTTCAGTGCACAAAAATATCCCCACATTCATGCCCACACAAAAGAGGGATGTTTCGTTAAGTGCTCTCCAAGTGCATGGGCTGGGATGGCCTTTCTATCTCCAGTGGCTGGCAGGTCAACTGCCTCCCTTCAGCACCACTAGGCCTCCTAAAAGCATTTCCAGCTTTATGAACAAGCTGACAGAGAACACGTGAAGTGTGACCCTGCAATTACGTCGTGTTGAGCAGGATCAGCACAGTTATTGCCTCCTGCAATCTCCCCTCTGTTGATTCAAATGCAAAGAGCACTGATAAAAATTAATGGCAACCAAGCCATAGTTATGCCTCAACACTCATTTTTAACCTGGCACAGCACTGCCTCGCTGTTGGGACCCTGTGCTGTCACCACTCCATGGGCAAGTCTCCTGAAGAGGAGTGTGGGCTCAGAGCGGCTCAGAGAGCCATTGTTCCCTCTAGACTGGTGGATGAGGAGGGGTAGAAGAAATAGTTTTGCCACCTAAACCACTGCAGATCCAGCACAAGCAGGCCCCTGCCTGGAGGGTCCTGGCTCCCTGGTCACTCATGGTCGGTTCCATGAGACAGAACCCCCTCCATCCATTTCCAGCGAGAAGCAGGGGCCTGTCCCCATGTGCAGCTCACAGCCAGCACCAAACACCCCTGAGCCCCACGGGGTCTCTTGTCTCCTCCTGCTGCGCCTTCCAGCCTGAACGCCAACACACAGGCTTGAAATTTTACTTTACACAGACCCTAATCAGTGAGGTTATTTCTCAGAGAACTTTTCAAGCTAAGAGGTAGAGAGGAATTTAAATCCTGCCTGTGGTGCAGCACGAGAACTCTGAGTTATAATATTCCCTTACACGCTGTATCTGTTTTTATCCATCTGTGTCAATGACAACACACAGGGAGCCAGCAACTTCAGCTATAATTGGTGAGAGTGTAGGTACAAATAAACCCCATTTTTTCTCTTTAGTATATACAACATATGGAGCAGTGCTGTGGGGTCAGGAGAATTATGTCTCAGTGTTTGTGGGCAGGTTTCTGGTACAGGTTTTATTTTCTGGTGTTGCAAGCTTTCAAGGAGTTATGACATTATTGTTTCTTTTCAGAACACCTTGATTGAGGTCGAAGTTCAGGGGTTGTGTTATGTTACCCGAAGATTGCTTTGCTCCTGTTCTTTCCAAAGAACTGCATGGATCTGAGCTGAGCAGCTTAAGAGGCAGCAAGCCTTGGCTTCGGTTTTGCTTGCAATAAATAAAATAGGGATTAATGAAACACAATTAAGCTCATGTAAAAGAGAGGAGACTCCAGCCCACGGTTTTTTTTCCTTTTTTTCCTGCCGTGTTGTTTGCAGAGTGGTTAAAAAGGAGTTACTGAAAAGATGCAAAATGTTTCAAACTGTTTTCATTGTTATATTTTCTTTCACTGCTTCTGCTTTTCAGGCCAAAGACTTTCAGGGTAATTCTGACTTCAATGCCCTTTATACTTATCATATAAATCCACAAGGGAATTATCATATGCAGGATAATTAAGCATCTTTGCTGATGGTGGGCTTTGACTATGGCAAGATTCTTACAGTACTAGTCTTATTTTCTGAACTATTTTGTCATTTGCTAATTAGAATCTGGCCTTAAGGTCTTTCAGAAACATTTTCCTGAACTCATCTTATTATCCAAAACTTTTCTCTGAGTTTTCCTAGCCATCATATAGCAGCTAATTGCTAATGTATATATTCACTTACAGCAGAACCTTTGTCCTTAGTGAGGAGTCCTTTCCTACAGCCCCCTTCTTCTCCAGTGAAAAGTTGAAAACTGCTGCCCTGAGAAGAACAGAGAATGGATTTGTTGTCAGAACCATAAGTATTCTTCTGCTATTTCGGCGTGTGTATACTTCATTCTGGGGATGCTGTATATAAATATCCCCAAACCCCCTAGATAGGAGCCGAGGTCGGAAACCAAGGGTTGCACACAGCTGAGAACATTTATGTGCTGTGAAATACAAGATCACTCCAAGGTGGAATCATGGCTTGGAAGCCTTGGAGTGAAATTCAGGGAAATGGATCAAGATCAAGAGTTTAATTGTGTGAAGACTCTATTCTGTTTTACTTTGCACACATGGATTTTCCCTGTAAAGCTGAAGGACCACTTGAATATTTAAAATTAAGCACACAATTAAATCCTTTTCTGGATTCAACCCAGACTGCTCACCAACTTGCTGTATTATCCCTCTAGAGAGCAGTTGCTTTGTCTTTTGAAAGCCAATTTGTCCGTCCTTAATGAATCGCTTCTTGCCTCTGTCCCGTGTTTTATTTCACTGGTTTTTACATGCATTTTTATGAGATGAAACGACCATCCTGCCACCCTTCAAACACTTCTGACAACCCAAATATTCAGCCCAGGGTAGCACTGAATCCCCATTCCTGGCAGGATGAAGATCCATAACATTACCTCGGGAGCACAAGGTGTGAAGTGCATAATCACACTGCCTTTGCCAAACTTGAGCAAAAAAGGCAAACACAGAAAATCGCAGCTCAGGAGGATGAGAAGGGAGGTGAGTCAGCCACCAGCCCAACTTTATCATGGTACGATGTTTCTCTTCAGCTCTACAGAAATACAAACCACAAGGGAATATAGAGAAAAAACATCACTAACAGGCTTGTGTACTTCATAAACACATACCTAAGAGAACTGCAGCTCTGCAAACAATCTGCCTATGACTGACAAAACATTTATTAAATCAAACAAGATGCTTTTGGCACTTCCAAAACAATTGAAATGAGAGGCAAAAGGATGAAGTGAGGATCTGAGTGGAACTATCTGAAGGCAAAGGTATTAAAAATACACAAGGCACAGGACCCTCTAAATGTTTTCTTCGCTCATTTTCTAGCAGTTCATTTTGCTTTATCGCTGGCATAAAAGTTGATGACAGCCCACCTCTCTTACACACTAATTATTTCTCATGATAAAATAAACATCGTCCAGTTCTTAGCTCATTCCTTATTATGGAAAAAACATCTGACAGTTGCAAGAGACATCTGTGCTTTTCCAACAGGAGAAAGAAAAGTTTAAACTAAAAAACCTTTGACAGGGCCCAAAATTGGGAATGGGGAAAACTCGGGCTGGATCAGGGCCTGAATGTGGAATGGGGAAAAACACAGATGAGATCACACCTGGAATGAGGAGTGGCAGATAACCTGCACTGGATTCCTGCTGGAATACAGAATGGGAGGAAACCCAGACTGGATTCCTGCTGAAATATGGAATGACACATAAGCCAGACTGGACTCCTGCTGGAGCTTGGAATGACACATAACCCAGACTGGATTACTGCCGGAGTTTGGAATGGCACATAACCCAGACTGGATCCCTGCTGGAGTATGGACTGGTGGCAAAACCTGGCCTGTATCAGCACTGGAATACAGAATGGGGGAAAGCCCAGACTGGATGAGGGTCAGGATACGGAATGGGGAAGGGCTCAGTCAAGCCTTTCAAGCACCAGAGAACTGAATAAAAGTGTTCAAAACTCCTGTCCCATGGCAGCAGCAAAAATTGATCTCTTCCTTTCCCTGTCACCTGCACTGCAGAGACACACCTGAAGTGCCAGTGACCGGGCTTCCCCTCAGATGGAAAGGCTCCTGTGGCAGCTACAGGAGGAGTAAGGAAGAATCAGGATGAGAGTATGACATTTAGAGAGCTAAAACAACCCCTCTATCCGATTTAACCTGTATTACAGCTCTTTGGGTTTCCTCTTCCCGTTCCCCTCTCTGGTTCTTACCAGAGCACAGAAGCTGATGAGAACTCAGCTGGGTTTTGCCCATTTCAGCTCAGGCAAACTGGCAAACAAATGCCAACACAGTTCTGTATCTTTTAGATTAAAAATTGCAGCTTGGTTTTCTGTAGAGCAATTCCAGCACATGGTGTGTTTTTCAGGAGAGGCATCTAAAATCTATGGGAGCGAAAATTCTGCCAAAAAGGAGAAACCTTTTACTTGCATTAAAGCAGCAAAACAACTCCAGAAACACCATCTGAAGCAGAAGCCTCCTGCTCATCAAATCTACTGTACACACATTATATGCATCACTACTCCCCAGAACAACAAAAATTAGCCTGTGACTATAAGAAAGTACGAGTTGGCAAGGCAGATTTTATCCTTTTACTCTGTTCCTGACTTGTGGTAGAAAGACAAAGCAGCTGCTGTAGGGATCATGCAGGATCTTAGGCCGCATGAAGAGTTGAGAAGAATCAAAGACAGGGATGCAAATGGAGAACAAAATCTTGGCCCCATTTAATAAATTTGTCTCTCTGGATTGGATAAATTTGGTTACATGCAAGAATTTTTACTCTGACAGTCTTTGGAATTAGCTGTGCTAGGAAAACTGCTGAAGGAAGTGTGAGGAGTGTGTCCATAGCTGAAATGGGTACTGTAATAATGAATGACATTTTATATTTTTGGCACAAGAGTGGTACTTAGTTATTTTAAGCTATCACATTGCACCATGCAATGGCAGGGGGAGCCAAGATGATAAAATACCAGCTTACATATTCCAAGGCCTATTCTGCCCATCTATTTTTAGGCATTCAGGTTGCTATCAGCTCTTATACCATTTCTAGGGGAAATAACATGACAGACCAACAATTCAGTGGAGGGACTTCGAGCAGCCTGTCAAGCTCAGGCTGTCAGAAAGACCCAGTTTGTTGGTATTCAAATTACTAGGGAGCTGGATGACCTGAATGTGGCTCAAAAGACAAAAAAGAAATCACCCACCTGAATAACCAAAGGAAAGTCATTGCAAGAGAGGTTTGGAGGAAAGTAGATACTAATGAACTTACCTTCTTCCTCTCTACCCAAAGAAAATCAAAGTAATATTCAGGATATTGAATTCCAACAAGATATCCATCTGTACAGACTTCCCTCAGATGGAAACTAAGTAGCGGAAAAGTGACTCTGGAATTCTGTTTCTGCAGTTTCTAAATCAGACCATTTCATAATTGGATCTCTGATACCTGTGATCAGATCTGGCACTCGCAGCAAATTCTGAAAACACACACATTTCTTAGGGAGCAAGAAGAAAAACCTTGTAGAGGTTAGCAATAAAATAAAAGGAAGGAAATGGCTCTCAGCCTACCTCAAAAATTGTATATATTTTAAAGTTCTGGCTATGCCTCAGCACAAATACACATAACCTTTAATAGCTACATTGTTAAGATTTCCAGTTAAGAAAGTGCTATTATCTGTCTTTTATAGATAGGGAACAGCAGAGAGAGAGCCTGACTAACTTGTTCAGTGTCATAAAGAGATCACACAGCAGAGCTGAGAATTAAACTTTGTTCTCAGAGCTCTCCAATAAATGTCATTGTTCGTGAGTTCTTTAAATAAAAAGCATTTAACAGGAAAAAAGAGGAGGCAAGGGAAGAGGAGTTTTGTATCACTAGAGATAAAGAATTGGAAGTGTTAGGAGGAAGATAACTCAATGCAATTTAATGTGGGAAAGTGCTATAAGGGACTTCTAATAGATAAATTAATATGACCACTAAAACCAAACTAACAAACAAATCCCAAGAGGGAGGACTATTTCTAATTAATTTTTAAATGGAAACCCATATTTTAATATGAAGCAGAAAATCATGTCTTTTTCATTCCCAAATAATGATATTGATAATTAATGAAATAATGAAATAATTAAATGAATGAAATAATGAAAATGGTATCAGAATGTATCATCAGGTCTTCATAGCATTAAAGGGGTGTTCTTCTGGTTCAAACTTATTATCCATTCTACAATGTTCAAAATGACTAGAAAAATCACACCCTATTTATTATGTTTTTATTATGTTACCGGTTTATAATTTATTTACCAGTTCTGTAATCATAAAAGCTCATCAGTTAGGAGATGCTTGTTGAGAATGCAAGGTTGAAGAGGGTGTTTTTCAGCTTGAAATAATCAATAATTTAGTTTTGATCAATTCTAATTTCTATGCAAATCGATGTGGTAACCCTGGCCCATCTGTTAAGTGAAGCCCACACTGAATGTACTTGATCACACGAGCAGTCTAAATTAAATTCAGCCTTTTAACTCCGTACGTAAGGGAGAAATTACCTGTGGTGGTCAAAAGTTGGACTTAGAGACACCAGGAGTAGGCCCCACCAACAGAATCAGAACACTGAAATGCCAAGTGTTTCCCCAATATCCCAGGAGCAGCTAAACAGCACAGGGGGTGATGCACTTTAGATACCTGGAGCATTTTAAAAATATATTCTCCGCAATGTGGCACTTTCCATAGGAATTCTGTTGCACTTTATGCATTTATTTATGCACACCACATACTCATGCCTGTCAGGAGACGTCTGCATGAAGATTTACTTTAGTGGACTCCGAATGATGCCTCTTTTACTGGTGTTGAAACACAAACAGCAAAGCTTCCCAGGCTTTAAAATCAGCCCCATTAGCACGACCTTCTTAAGCAGTTAATTCCTGCTCTAGGATATGTTTGTAGCGTGGCTGGTGTATGGCTTAAGGAAGAGAAATCCTATCGGAATCTACGATCTGGCCTGTCTCCAATTTTGCCTTCCAGCAAATATTTTCTGTTTGCTTCCTCATTATTCCCCAGTGAGATTCTCTGCTGTAACATAGTTTACGTAGAACGGTTTATGTTTGTCGTCGTCGCCTTGGAACGCTACAATTAAAATCTTTCCCTGCTCCAAAATGTTTCCTCTGTTGTGTGTTCTCCAAACGAGCATTGTAAATGAACAGTGAGGAGGGGAGCACACACGAACAGAAGAGGAAATAATACAGGAAAAAAATCCCATGCACTTTCCTCCTTAAATCACAATAAAGATCATAAACCCCCCACAAAAACAAGGGAATAATTCTCAGTAGCTTGGAGCTTACACTGACAAACTGCATGAAATCTTCCTTCTGGTGTTTTCTTCCCCTCCTTTAATTTAGTTGTAAACTAACTTGGAATAAATTCTGGAGTCTCCAAATACACATTGAAATGAGTGTGACACAGGGAAAAAAAAACTGCTTGGAAATAATCTGTATGTAAGGTTGCATCATTCAAAAGAGAATTTTTCCAAGCAATCCTCTGACTTTGTGTCCCCATGAGAGAGACTTTGTTCATCATCTAAAAGGCTGTAATTAATTGGGAAAAAAATAGCTGAAGGTGATTACTGCGAAACACGTGGGAGGTGAGATAGACTATTAAATTTATTGCCAAGAGGAGATGTGGAAAGTATTACATTTCCTTGTCCAAATAACCTCAGTTAATATACATTGATCAATTACTGCTTCACATACATGCTCACCTTATCAGTTTATCAGCATCTCAAGGCTTTGTGCCAATTATTCTGACATGTTCTCAATAAATATAATAATAGCAAAGGGGACAAAAAAATAAATGGGAAGATGCATCTTTCAGTGACTACTACCACCTCAGTAGATCAATACATGTCATAACATTCTTATCACTTGGAAAACAGAAATCTCTTTATGGCAATAAATCTTCAGTATTTTAGTTATTAATTTAGATCAGTCATGATGAACCCAAGAAATTTCAGACTGGCACAGGAAAAAACCCTAAAATTAGTCCAAAATAATGTGATCTTAAGTTAAAACTTTCACCTTCATGGGTTTCATGGGTTTGAAATTTTTGTCCAGATTTCAATGCCTATTTAATGGGACAGATTCTGGTTTTATCTTGTAGTGGAATTCTGTAAAATAAATAAAATAAAACTAATGTGCTGTTTTATATTACTGTCAATTAGAGAATAGTCAAATCCTGCTTTTTGGAACTGGAACATGACAATTGTCATACAAACAATACAATACTGCCAAATGCAGGGTAGATTATTGCTTCTGCAAGCCATGAGCAATAGCAGGTGGTACAACACAAACTGTTGAAGTTTGTGTGGGGTTTTTTTTCCATATTTCCACACTAGATAATTTTTTATCTAGTAGAACTAGATGCTGTAATTGTTTTTGATGATGATGATGATGAGGATGATGTCTATAGCTATCTATAGTTAGTGACAAGTAAAATCCAGGTCATCTTGCCTTTTAACATTGTAGCCCCCTCAGTGCTTTTGTAGACTGATAAATTAAACATTTTTCCTTTAAAGATAAATTCAGCTGTTGGACTTTATGTTCTTCAAGGTCTTTTCTAAATGAAAAAATTCTATGATTCTATGACTCCATAGTTTCACTCATTTTCCTGATTAGAGTAAACATTGATAGCAACTGTCTGGTTGTGCTAAATCACGATTCAGGAATTTCTGTCATTATTTGCCGGTTCACACAGAATATCAACCAGGCCTTTAAAGTTACATATGTGCACTTCACTTTGAGCCTGGGAGCTGCTGCTTTGACTGGGAAGGCTGGAAGAAAGCTTGGTTATAAAAATTATATATGGATTGTGTATGTTCATGAAAAAAAGATGGCATCAAATATAGTCAACTTTTCTCTCACCCAAGGCTTGGAATTTATATAGGGCATATTTCAGGGAAAGGCTGGGGTTGTATTTTATATCTGGCTGCACCACCAGAGCAGCAATACTAATCTTTGGCACAGGGGAAAGCTGTCACGTCAGACAAACTCCAGCTGTCCACTCCGCCTGTCACTTCCTTCAGCTTCAAGCCTGCAGCAGGGGGACGGAGGGGTCTGTGAGCACGTTGGCAGCAGGAGCCCAGGGACAGGACCCACTGAGCAGGGGGGAGGGCAGGCAGAAAGGGACACAAGCACACTGGAAGTGAGAAAAGCGTCAAGAGGATGGGCAGAAAATAAAACCCTGGGCAGGGAGTGGAAAGAGAACGCGATGATAAAGAGGAAAGCCGCTGGATGTCCCTTAGGGGTATTTGCGTTTTGGCGAGCAGAGGGAGTTGATGCACACTTATTTCGGGAAGCTCTCAGTGTGCAGGTGCCTTTAAGGTGGAGCTGGACGGCCCTTGGCTGGCTGCCGTGTCGCTGCAATGATTCCTGCCCCAGAGCAATGACATCAGGACACGCATGATGGACTCCACCTGATGTCATCGTCTGGGGCTTCCAGCCCCGCGGCTCTCAGGAAGTGCAAAGCTGAAATTTGTGAAATTTCTCTCAGAGAGAACAGCAAGAGACATCTGCCTCTTGAATGTGAGATGTCCTTTGAGCACCCACACCTCAAGGTGAACAAAACCTTAGAATTCAACACATAGGCGTTCTGGGCTCATTAGCATACAGAATAACAGGAATTTTAGGTTCAGGTTCACTTCAAGTCTATGACAAATCTGGTTTTGGGATGTTTCTCCAGCTGGCTGGGACTGCCATGGAGTGCTGACAGAAAGAGAAGCCAGGAGGCCTGGAACCCTCTGTGGTAGCACCGCCATAACGGGTGACAGAGCGACAGAGGCCAGGCAATTTCTCCTCCCAGCCTGTGAGGAATGAATTGCAGCATTTCCATTCTCTATAGATGAATTTTTTGTGGTTGGGAAAACTGGGAGAGATTTTTGAGATGGGTGTTCCTATGCTTTGTTATAGGGGCAAGCATCAGACCCCCCTCAAAGACATGACTTCTTTATTTAAAAGTCTTTTGAAACTACATGTTCCTTCATTATTCTGTCTAAAATACTTCTGAGAAGTATTTCCCCTGTGTTTCCATAGAGGTGGATGTAGCATCCATCCACAATCGAGAGCATCTTCATCCCAAGATAATGGAACAAATAGCCCAAAGGCTGTTATTCCCCTGCACTTCTTATCAGTGGTCCTGCAGCTGGTCTTGAGGAAAAAAAAAAAAAAGGAATAAAAAAAAAATTACTTCACTCTGAGAATTAAACCACTGAGCATTCTTTGCAGCTTTATACTTAGTCTAGTACTTTCTATTTCTCTTAGTTTGATAAAACTTTGGTCTATAATTAAGCGCCCCACAGCGTCACCCCAGTTTTCAGAGGTCTGGAATTTATTGTCAGATGTCTTTTTGGGAAATTTTAAATTGCTTTCCAGTCTTTTGTCAGAAGTCGTATGTACTATACCGCTGAAAAAAGTTTCTTTTCAGTATAAAAACCCTGTTTCTTAGAAAATAATAGTATCTATAAAGCCATTTCATTTTCTTTCAAGAAGGGTCCTCCCTTTCAGTTTAGCATTTGTTTGGCTGCTTTTAAGATTTGCAGATTTGCAGACGTACGGATTTGAAAGGCTGGTTCATTACATTTTCTTCCTCTCAATCATTTCATCAACTGATCATGCAATGATATACGATGAAATTCAGATTCCAAGGAACAAATGAAAACAACCTCTAAAAAATACGAAACTGGTAATCAAGCCAAATAAATCTTAAGCCTATTTTAAGCTCCAAAGAAGGCGGAGTGTTGTGCTTTTACACGTCTGTATTTCTGTTCTCTTTGCCAAAAGGCAGGAGATTAATCTGAAAGGAGGAAATGACCAACCCAGGGGCTGTACTAGGGTGTGACGCAGGAGGCCCAACAGGAGTGGAAAAAGAGAAAAACCCAGCGCAGAACTGAACCTGCCTCTTTCAAAACAGCTGATGCAGACTACGGGAATTTGTTACAATCACAGATTGTTGCTAAAACAATGACAAGCAACTCTCTCAACATTTTTGTCATTCCTCTATGAATTTGCGTCCACAGTTAATTTTCAATACTTCCCCTGAATCCCATACTAACTGAATCCTTCCACTGATATTTTAATTAAAACATCAGGATCACATACAGAATATTTTAGCTAATTTAAGACATGTTCACTGTGCTCCGATTGAATTTCATTAAAACTCACTGCAGGTGTATTAAAATTTTTCTATTTTATTTTTGTCTACTTCTTTTCTTCCTGTGAGTGATGTTTCAAGGGCATATCAAACACACCAAACCAAGAAAGGCTATTCAGCAAAACAAAGCTTTTCCAGTGCTGAGTAATTAAAGCTCTGCAGGCTTCCATGGCTCTGTACAGAGCTTGATCCTCACTAAAATTTAAAAGTAATGGAAAAAAAAAAAATCTGTTTACCACCATTACAGAAAGTCTTCATTAGCTTTGTATTCTTGACTCTATAGCCAAGAAGTCATTAGGAATCCCCATACGCAATGGGGGAGGAAGGTTTTGTGGTCAGAGTGTGGCCACATATTCAAGGGGTAACCATGAACATTGGGCTCAAACTTTCCTCTCTGTTTTAACTTCTGGTTGTCAAAATAAGGATGGTAAACACCGAGGTCCTGGAATTACAGAATGCCAAAAGTTCTGCAGCACTTGAAAAGAAAATAAAGCAACTATCATGGCTTTAATATATTTATATTACGTCCAAAAGTAGCTGCAAATTTATGAAAAGGAGTCTGCACATGAAGGAACTGAGTTCTAATCTGAAATAAAGAAATTCTGAAGAATGCAAAGAGTTAATCGTTATCCTGGGAAACTCAATGTGGTGAGGTGACTGCATTTATTATGAAGCATCTTTTATATCTTCCTGTAGATTTCTCTAGCTTTGGTGTTGGTAATTCCACGAAATGAAACCATAGGCTGAACAAAGGTCATTGGATAAAGTTAATATAGTTTAGTGTGTTGCAATATATGAAAACCCCCCACAAATTTTCTTCCACGGTTTTTCATTTCTCCAAGTCTAAATTAAACTTCCAGCATGATACGCTGCATAGTGCCTGGAGCTGCCACTAATATACCTGTTTCCATGTGAAGAAGCAATTGTTTCTCAAGAAAAGATTATGAAGCCAACAGAAAGAGAGTGGGGACGAATTTGGTGAAGTTGCCCAAAGTGGAACTCAGCCCTTTTTGCATGAGGTATCCTGCTTTGCATTCTTGTGTCATATAAGATGTTGATGATCTACATAAGCTGCCAAAAATATACAACAAAAGAAGGAAAAAAAAAAAAAGCCTTGTTTCTCACACATACAGTAGGCCTTAGCAAACCCCGAATCAAGCAATGTACAAAATTTAATACAAATCTGCCCTTGGGGGGTTTTGTCACTTGCTGTTGCTTCCACCAGAGCAGTCAGAGCCACCCGTTCCATGAGCGCTCAGCAGCAAGTGGAAATAAACAGCCCTAAACTCGTGCAAATCACTGAAACCCTGCTATTTCAGTGGGGAATGCTGGCTGTGGAAAAAGATGGGCAAACAAAATGTTAAAAGATGTTTTTTCTTTAATTTGGTCAGAGATGGGGAGAGAGTGCCCAGACAATAAAGGGATCCACGGATTAGTCACACTCTTTGTTCATGCGATGCCTCTGCTCAGTTAAACTTGCCCTTCCTGACCTGCCTTCAAGATGTGTTATCATATTTTCTCTGAGTATTATTTTGGAAAAAAACAACAAGACAAGCAATTCTTTTTTATTGATTTCTTCTGCCAGATTTCTTGATGCAGAAATATATTTTATGATCAAACTTCAGCCTTTACTTTTATGATAGTAAACAATATACAGAGCACTTTTTGCTATTTTTTTTTAAGGAGGAATTTGTGCACATGTGGTGAAGGAGGTAGAAGAAATGGGTCATTTCAAATAATTCAAAGTTTAATTCTCTATGTATTTCCTGTTCAGTTCCTTCAATCTGCTTAACAATAACCATCACTAGAGCTTAAGAGTCTTGTATTGCCCAGAAGGCGAAATCAACTTCTTCAAAACTTTCCTTCCTAATTGCCAATTAAATATTAATTAAGTCTTACTTAATACATAGCTCTGCAATGCAGCTGAGTGCCACCAGAGCATGAGTCACAGCTCTCTGATGACTGGCTAATGAAGTCACCACTATGTCAGCCTGCACACACAGGCATGCAAAAGTTTGCATCTACTGAAATTAATTCTTAGTGTAGTTTTAACATCCTGAAAAATCATAAATAACCTTCCCATCCTGCCCTTCAGGATGTCTGCAGACATCCCTGTGTCTAATACTAAACAAGAGCTCTGTCTCTGTGTCTCTCTTTCAGGAGAAGGTCGTGTGGCTTCTCATGCTTGGAAGAAAAGGACTGGCTAAATCCCCAAAAAAGTGCAGCAGGTACATACACTGTCACCTTGAACTGGAGGCAGGTTTGATGGCTCCCAGAAGAACATTCAAGAGATTTATTTAAAGAAACAGAAAGAGAAATCTGCTCTTCCTTTAGGTGCTGATCATATGGACTATTAAAGGAGTCAAAATCAGTTAATATCCACTAGACATATTTATAAAATAAAGCTAAAAGAGAGGGGTTACACAGAAAGTCCATCTTTTATTTAGTCAGGGAATAGGCAAGGATGGAAGAAAGGATCATGTGCAGCACCTGACTGCTACAGAATGTGGAATCACAGCACTCATCTATAATTTACCGATTGCTGCAACAGTTCATAGACAGCTACTTCTCATGGATTTCAGCCCAGCAGCCAGAGTAACACTGACAGAAAGTTTTCTGTCCTTCACAAAGTGATGATGGTCATTAGCTCTTTTTTGGAAATTCTTAAAAGAAATACGAAGATAGAGGAATATGCAACCCTACAGATTTTTGTGAGCAGGGCTGGCTGACAGAATGACTTTGAGACCACTGGATTATTGGAAAGTTGTGTGTGGCAGGTAGGGGGCAAGCAAAGGACCTGTTCTGATTGAAAAAGGAGAAATGACAAAGCAAGATATAAACCTAAATCTTTTTATATAGACAAACCCAATACAAATGCATCAAATCATCATTTTATCTAAGCTGATTTGATTTTTAAAGAAAATTCCGCTGACGATTTTAGAGGAAATGGGAATTAAATAACTGTTTATTCAAATGGTGGCTCCTTCACTTGAGAGCAAATGTTGGGTGAGAGGAACCAACAGACCTCACCCTGCTCAGTCTCCCAGGGCTGGTTGCACACCTTGTCATTAGGAGCACAGCAAACACTGAGGAGTGTGTTTGATGCCTTTCCTTAGAAATGGGAAAACACGGATTTTCTCTAACAAACATCCTGGGAAAAGAAGCTTCGTGTTGTCAAATATTGAGTAACTTAATCAATATGCAGCACGAAAGAAAGCTGAAACATTCTAAAATGCCATTACCTCAGCAGTTATGAAAAACAAGAGTTTGGCCTTACAGGTTTTTCAGGGGGGAAATGCAGTAGGTTTAGTTTTTCTTTTCATGAAAAGGACTGTCACAATAATAACTGGCCTCAGCAGAAGCTCTTATGTTCATAACAGAGAAAATCATGAAGAATACATGAATATCTAAAATCTGTCTTGGAAAGTCCTCCCTTTTCTAGCTTAGAGAAAAAAAACTCCATGTATTTCTATATAGAAAAAAAATGTGCCTCAACATTTCCGTGGTGTAGGAATGTTTAGAAAAATTGTAACTATACTAAAAATACTGAGAAAAAAATACTATTTGCTTATGATACTTTTCTAGCTTGAGATTTGCATTTAATGTCACTTAAACAATGCAGAGGGAAGTGGAGATATCATTTTTTATGGTTTTCTGTTTTTAAATACACATAGAATAACACAAACATGTTTTCTCCAGTTTCTCCACCATAAATGCAGTATATTCCCATTTCTTAGACAAAACCCCAAGTATATCCATGACAGGTACTTTGTTGAATCTTCTGTTCATTTGTTCTTTTAGAATGTTTTTATTTGGAAAAAAAAAATTGATATATAGATATATAGATATATAACATATGTGTGAACACACACACACTTTCTAGATCAAGGATCTTTTTCTCAGTAAATGAGCTCTTGCTCAGACACAGCAATCAAGCAATCAAGTAAAGAGTAAGACAAAATCTTTGCCCTCTGCCAAAATTCTCAGCTTCAGGACACACTCAGTACATAAGGGAGGTGCAGAGAAGCCTGAATCATTTACATCTTCCTAGTTACCAGAGAGATAAATTCACTGGAGCTCTGGAACTCTAAGGAAAAGCCATATCCAGTTGTCATGAGATTTCCATTAAAATTCAGAGGGTCCCCCACAGTTTTTTCCTTGGCAGGACTGAGCTCTGCTATTCCAGTGGGGCATTTGCAGGTTATTGTGCAAGCATCTCTCCTGCCCTTGTACAACCCTGGATTCGCTTATTAAATGGCACCACAGCTTGGCTTTGGTTTGGATTTTGGGGCTTCTCCAAGATTCTGCAGTGGAAGAAGCCTTCAGAGCCTGTGGTGGCTCCTGCTGATCCCCAGGGTCAGGCTCTGGCCAGGGCTCAAGGGTTAGAGCAGCGCTCAGCAGCTCATGGAACTTTTCCTGCCTTGGGACGGAATTAATAAAATCCCGGAGAAGCAGCAAATTACTCAACATCAGCAGTGCCTCCAAAGAGAAGAGGAAGGGACAGGGATGTCTCTGATTTGCCTCACGAGCTGCTCCCCAAACCACTGCAGCACCTCTGCCAGCCATGGGCAATCCTAAATCAGCACCTCCTAAAGCAGCATCTCTCTAAACCAACATTTACACCCTGCACAGAGTATAAACATGCCAGAAAATGTGGCCCCGGTTTTTCAGCCTGAGGTGTTTTGCTTTCTAAAACTAAGTTCTCATGGAATTTTCTGTGAACAGCAGGAGATGTTTCTGTTAAACCTATTTTATTTACATTTCTTTTTGGAGGTAGAGGCCATTTGATGTCTCTGTGCTGGCCAATGTGATTGAATGGGTGTCACTTCTAACACCAATCAGTTTAGTTCTGGTGACCTAAGATATAAAGAGGTCAAATTGTTAATAAAGTTCGTTTCAGCCTTCTGACGCACTCTGGAGCCGTGTGTTTGATTTCGTCTCCAACAGTGACATCAAAACACGGGGTACAGCTGGAGCTGACCTGGAATTGCCTGATTTGCTCCAGGTTCCTCCGGTGCCACGCCAGTGCCTGGAGAAGTCTGTGCCTGGTGCAGCCAGGGACTCCCAGCCCTTTGCCCGCTGCTGCATGGGGGGGATTTTCCAAACCAATTTCAGGTCAGCCCGGAGACCACGGGACCTGCCCTCCAGCCAAGTAATTTTTTCTGGTGGAAATTGAGATCCAAGTGGCTGGAGACTGCCAAATGGAAGGTACAGCTCCCCACACATCATTTTTTAAAGGCAGAAAACAAGTCAAATGCAAACAGCGGTTAATGCAATACATACAAGAAGGAGAAATAAGATTAAATGTGATGTATGTGCCAAGAGGCCTTCTGCAGGCAAGGGAAAAAAGAGAATAAGGTTAACATCTTTGATTTTTCTCCTCCCCATCCCCAAGAGCTGAGAGGAGTCTTCATAGCAGCAAGGTCAATTCTAATCTTATCTCCTTACTCCTCACAGTTATTTCATTCCCTTCATTACCTTCACTTTTTAAAACTTCACAGGAATTTTTTTCCAGAAATTTCAATCCAGGATCAGTTAGATATCATAGCAGCTCATTTTAAATAATTAACAAACATGAGATGTACAAAGAAACCTCTTTAAACAATAGCCACCTGCAATAAACATTGTAAGAAAATGCACCCTTCTCTTCTTCTGAATGATGGCTGCCTCTCTTGAAGACATTATCATTTTGCACACATGCAAAAAAAAAAAAAACGATGCAATTAGCAAGAACTTTCTCTATTTCTGTTCTCATTATCGCTGATTACCAAAAATTATCAGGCAAATAATGGCTGCTTTCTCTTCTTATGATCAATTTGTTCACCCTCCATCTGATTTCTCTGGCAATGAACTCAAATGTAGCCTCTTGTGTCTGTGGCACTTTGTAAGAGGGAGAAAATGGGGGGAGGGAGATTGAGAGAAATTAAACAGCAATTATGTGCAAAGTGTCAGAAAGTATTTAAGTTAATTGTGCCAACTCAAAATTTTACTTCAAACCCTGCATTTTTTAAGCATTTTTGTTAAAATTGTAGGTCCCAGAATCATCTGATTAATCCAGACTTCATTTATTAATGATAAAAATAAATAAAACCAGCTTCTCACATAGCAGAAGGATTAAAAACGTGTTCTCAGTATAAGTTTGAAATTACTAAAATGCTTAAACGCTCCAAATAAAGTCATCTCCCCACAAAAAAATTTAAAAGAGAGACTTCAAATCTCATAATTTCAAGGACACTCATGATTTAGGGGTGATAACATTCGTTTTTTAATAGTAGGGCAAGACTGTTACCATGGCAGCTGGCAAGAAATGGGGATTGCTTCCACTTGAACACCAAAGCACAGCCAAGTTTTCAGCAGTTGCAGAAAAAGCTATCTGGGAACAGTGTTGGAAAAAAAAAAAAAAAAAACAAAACCCAAAAAAACCCACCCTAGAAAACCACCCAAAAACCTGTGCTGAGTTCTACATTGCCAGAGCTATTGCTATTACCATCCAACCCCCCACTTAAATCTGTTTGGCACAAACCTTTGCGAGCTGCAGTCAATCTTTGGACTGCTGCACACACCCCGCGGTATTTTTCAGGAGGGGCAGGAAAGATTTCTCTTGCTTGAAGCATTTAATGCCCTGAAGTTGAGGGCAGAGCCGGGCAGGCTCATCCCCTGCCTGGGAGAACACCCCCAGCCCCCTCCAGGGAGCTCTTCCCTGAAGGCACAACTGCACTTCCCATACTTAAGACCAGGCGAAATGATTTGCTTTTCAAAATGGTGAAAAAAAAATATATATAAAAATACTATTCTCAGCCTGAGACTTTGCATTTTAAGCTTTAGCCTGGAGCAAATTATTAAGGCAGAATTACTGCCTAAATCCCTGGAAATAGGGGTTTATAGTGAAAATACTGACAGATCCATAACTATAGCCATGCAAATACAGCAGATAAAAATATGTATGAATGGTAATGTAATTTAATGGCTTAAAGAACTTTTACTGGGGAGGAGGGGAACGTCTGCTTTATTTTGACAGTGTAAAATGTCAGAGCAGAATCCAAGGATGTAGCAGAGTCATACTCTATACTTCTTGGAGATTATTTGACAAGAACAATTTCAGTGTTCTATTTAACGCACTTATGACAAATCTAAGTGATGAATTGATGCCTGAGAGACAGTGTGGCTGGAATTAGGAGAACAAATTTCCTTGTTATGGGAGCAGCTACAGGCCAGCTCAGTGCTGAAAGGCATACTGAAAGTTAGGTAAAGGAAATGTGAAGAGAGTATTCTGTCAGTGCAAATGAAAGTGGAAAGCTATATATTTATTAAACCATAATGTCACCAGGTTAGACTTTGAAGTACCTGAGAGGCACTGACTCCTCAAAGTCTGTGGATACAAGAACAGGATCAAAGTCTTTTTGGAAAAGTCGGTTTGTTAAGAAAAGCAAACATTACTGTACAACTCCAGGTGTCACTTCTAGTCAAATATCATATTATTTCATTGATCTTCTCTAATATGCAGTAAAATAGAGCAAACTGCTCTATAAAAATGAATCTTGATTTAATAATAGTGGAATGAAGCCTGGCATCATTCTAGAGGTCTCATTTTTGTATCATTTTCCATGCTCAGTAAATAGTTACAGCCACTCTGAAATCTGCAGATTCAGGAGGTCTAATTTCACCAATCTCCCAAACACAGTAGTTCAGGGGCAGAAACACACCCATAAAGGATATTGAACAGAATACTTTTAAAGCATAATGGCAGGGAAAAGCCAGGGTTGTAAAGTGCTGCCTGATCTACATCCTCAAAGCAGTCATATTGCAGGGTTTTGGAATGAAAGTTTGGCCACCTGGTGAAGGAACAGACCAGGAGACCTAGATCCAGTTATTAAATATCCCCCTTTGTGGCTTTAGCAGCTTAATACTTTACGATTTTTCCTTTTTTTTTTTTTTTNTTTTTTTTTTTTGTCCATCTGTAGAAGAGAAACTATTCTTCCTCTCCAGAGTTTAGAGAAATATGGAAATGCCTGTGCAAGAGACCTTTCACTCTGTGCAGGTGTCCCTAAGTTGAGGGTCTGCAGGCATGGATAGCTAAAGGATGGTGACATTCTTAAAAACATGAAAACACTACTTGTGTAAAACAGGGATGGGAGTTCAAGGTGAGTACAGCACAACCTGCTGCTGTTGCTGCCTCTTCTAAGCTTTATGTGTTAGTGATGGGGGAAGAGAGGATGAAACATTGCATATGTAACTAAATATTTCAAATGCAGATGATGAACATGTTTTCCTACATTTTCTGTGTTTAAAGTTCATTGTAGATGGAGATTTATGCTAGATATAAGGACTTATTAAATGCAATATGACAAGTAGCCTCTCTTATTTCAGAAGAAAAGTAAACACTCAACAATTCAGATATCGTCCCCATAAAATCCTGTTGTGGAGTCATGGAGTCACCTGCATGTGCTTGTGGACCTCATAAACCTTTAAAACCAGACCTGTGCTTAAATGATTCGAGATTTCTGCCCGACCCCATCCCTCTCTCCTACTGGCTCTTCCCACTAACATTTAGCTTCACCCACTGACATCACAGTCAATATTTATACTGTTTGGAAAGAAAGGAAAACATCTCTGGCAACTTAAAAGTCAAACCAGGAATTTTCCCAAGTCATATAAATACTTATGGACCTGTAATCAATAATTAAATGAAGGAAAATCTACCATTACTATTTTTTGTAATTTCCCTATTACTCTCCTTTATCAAAAGCCACACACTAAGTGATCAAATTAATCTGAGGCATTTAGAGCAGGGACCATGTGGCAGCTTACAAAGCATTGGTTGTTCACAATAATTTGGACATGGCAAGTAGCCAAAGGACTGCTCACAAACATATGGTTATTTATTTCCACTAAACAGCCTCTAATACAGCCTGTTTGCTACATTACTTGATAAATATAACAAGCTTCAAAACCAAAAAGGACCACAAATGCACAAAGCAATTAATGAAAACAGCCCAAAACATCATGTAGAAACACCAGCATCTTGAACCCCAGTGCGATTTGCTAAATTCTTTTCCACTATCACTCACCAGATCCCTGAAGACTGGCTCAAACTTAATGTACTGTAGCATGTTTGACTCCTTTGTTTAATCACATCTGAAATGGCACCTTCTGGAGTGACACAGCAGCTGAAAGAGTTTAACTGTTGTTCTGAAAACAGCATTGATCCATGTTTTGCTTTCAAGGCTGTGAGAGGTGCCTGTCTGTGTGAAGCAAAGGTGAAGGAGTGAAGTCCATGTAAGTGGTGACAACAACAGGGTAAATTTCTTTTGATGAGAAAGAAATTCAATTTAAAATGTATTTCATCGTTTCAACTCTTCCCATGAATTTTGATTCTTTGCTCCTTGCCAAGTGCCACAAACCAAATCCTTAGTTGCCCATGGAATGTTTGAAGCCAAACAAAATATTCAATTTTGAATGAAAACTATACCAGCAGAGGATAATGAACAGAAATCTGTGTGTGGGTCTTCCTCATTATCCAGATCACACAGCCTCTGTTTACAGCTCCAAAGCAATCCAGCAACTGCTGCTTCCCAGAGTCAGCCAGGGCTTTGAGGTGGATCCATGGAGACCTTTTCCTTCTCGTTAGCAAGCCAAAGCTTTTTGTTTTCAGGATGCAAACTGGGCTGATTACACTTCTGAAACAGAAAACTAGAAAGCAAACCAGAAGGGATATGAAAAAGGCCACAAGCAGCAATTTCCCTCCCAGCCATGTTCTCATGGGGAATTTCTCACTTCAAGACCTGGTGCTCGGTCCCGTGGAGTACCTGGGACGCTTCTCCTTCCATCCCCATGAACACTGGGGCTGTAACTTCCCTTCCTCTCCCTCCACCAGCTGGAGCCACCCATCATCTCCAGCTCCCAGATTATCTGCTGATTCCAAAATGCCCTGCTCGATCCAGGCGCAGCTTTCCCAGAGGAGGGTAGCGCCCATGCTGGGGGCAAACAGAACAGGTGCCTTTTTGCCACCTAGACAAAAAATTTTGGAGGCAAACCCCAAGAAATTCAACACATTTTATGGCTCAGTTTTCCTAAGACAGCAATGAGAGATGGGAGGGAAAGAGCCCACCCCTCTGCTGGGAAGCTTCTGGGCCACCAGAGCAAGCTGTCATTTTCCTTAAACATACAAATCTTGGGTGAGAAGAGCAGTTGTTGCATTATGGTCTTAAATCAGAGTGATTCCCTCTGCTGGGATCTCACTGGGGATCATCAATAGCTCATCTGAGAGCGCTGCTGCACAAATCATCCTCATCCCAGGATCTGTTGTATGCTAACAAAGAGCTCTGACTTCTCTGCTCAGTTAGGCAAGATTAAGTGACAGGATTTACAATCAGAAAACGCAGCCAGAGGGTCTGAAGATTCTGAGGCTGCTCGAAGGATGCACCAGCCAGAGACTAATGTTTGAATTTGGCACTGAGGGAGGATAAATGTTTAAGGATAAACACAGGGAATAGGTTACAGAATATTTTCTCTGTATCTAGAATAGCTGCATCACCTACATTACCACAGCTATTTACTTCTTCATTCTCTGTATACTAATATCTGCTAAAAAATAACGGCCAAATGCTTTCTAATAGAAACAGATATTTTCTGTTAAAAAACTAAAAAAACTCCATGGTACATTGGTAAGCAAAGTGTTCTTTTACCTTCTTCTAATGGAAAATAACTGCATGTCATTTAAATAGAATTTTATGAAGAATCCTCTTCTTGACTAAATGTGGAGAAACAGAGCTTCCTCATAAGTGGATCTATTTCCTGGGGTTTAAGCTCCACTAGAAATTTTACTGGAAAAGAGAATTGACAAAGCCTTATCCATGGTAGCAGAAATAATACTGTTAATTATACCAGAGAATAAGCTGTCATTTCGGAATTTGCATATACAGAAGGCTCATTAATAGTGATTTCTAATTTTCTTTACCAGCATTCTCTTAACAAGTGCCATATCTTTCGGAAATGAAGAAACAAAGGCAAAAGAAGGGAGACGCAGGATGTCACATTTCCAGCCCTGAGCAAGGAACAAGACAACTTTGGCGGCAGCAGATGAATCTCCTGGCTCCCACACTGGGGGATGTTATTACCCAGCTGTGGAAATAAACGGGCAACATCTGTGAGGACTGGGCAGTGGGCATGTGCCAAACCTTCACAAAAGCATGAGACATCCTGGAGAGGGAGAAGGAAAAAACAAACCAAAGAGAAAGTTGGCATGCCAAAGTGCCAGTAATGTTTGTGAGCTAAAGCCAGGGTAGCAGACAGCAGGACTGCAGAGAGAACTCAAGGCACAGCCAGAACAGTCAGTGACCTTCCTAAATTATTCACAATGTGTCATTTGTTTTCAGCCTGAACACTTACTTGAAACTCACAATCAAGATTTGAATCCCACTTCTGGTTTTGGATAAACAAAAATGATTTTTCCATAACCCATTGAGCCTAATTTGAATCTTGCTATGGAACTTGCCTAATTAACCTATTGGGTATTTTCCTGCTCTCTCTTTAAACCACTATTGACGTTTGTTTTAGTGCATCCACACATGGGACCACCAATCAGACTCTTCATTTGTAGAACATGCCGGATTTAAGCTCTAGTGGAAAAAAAAAACCCAAAAAACAAACAATTCTCATTTCAGCAAAACATTTTTAATTCTTAGAAAGAATGCACCCCAAGCTGACCACTGAAAATCCCAACAATTCAAAGTATTATGTCAAAGCAATAGAAAGGGGGATAGTAAAGATCAAAAGAAATCAGGACAAGCAAAAGTAGAGATGTTGTGACCAGAGTCAGATAGCTTTGAGTACTAAGAACTGTACACTGAGTAAGAAAAGGGCAAGCTCTAGGATGTCCTCAACACGGCTCCTTTTGAAAGAGCCTAGTATCAAATCTAGCATGGAAGCACAACTACGGATAATTTTCTGCACTCATTATGTCCCTCCTTCCTTAAGTTCAGCAGGTTTTTGGTACCTTGGCAGCCTTGGGAAGTGCTGGATGGTGCAAAGCAGGCTCAGGGTGATGGAACTCAGAAGCCAAGCTGTGCTGCTGCTGACTCCCCGCCCTCCCTCCAAGAGCTCCCAAACACCAGGACCTTCCTGCAAACCAACCCAGCAGTGACAGATCATTATGCAACAGCACCCCCGAGTCTGCTCGGGACCCTCAATAATCCAGTTTCTTCAGAAGGCCAAATAATTTCTCTGTGTCCAAAGCAATGGGACTCATCAGTGAGTTACAGCTGACAGTTCTCCACGCTCACCCAAGGCTGTTTTCCTTAAGATCCTGAAGCCCTTTCACGCAGAACTTCTGAAGACAAAGAGACTTTGTTAAGAGAAGCCTCAGTGGCTGATTCTGGTGACAAACTGCCCTAAATTCGAGGTGCTCTGTTCCAAGTACCACAATGCCTCCCTCTCCTTGGCAAGGACGGGCTCCAACAGTTTCCCCACAATAAAATGTCCCCAAAGCTTCAGCTAGTAAAAAATAACCAGTCTCCTTTCTCACCACCATGTGTTTGCACTTCCTTTTGATCCAGTATTACTGGAATATGTGACTGGAAAGTATTACAAACGACTTAGAGATGTTTTCCCCCTCTTAGATTCATCAATTTATACCTTTTTTTCACTAATTATCAACTATTAGCATGTTCATAACTGTTTACTGAGATACACATCTGAATTTCAAAACACAAATGCAGCATCAAACCCGTACAGCATTTTATCACACATCAAGTTAGAAGACAGTTTGTTACCATTTTATTCTTTTATGCTAACTCCAAAATTCAATTCAAGGTTTCTCTGCCTTAAAAGGCACGATTAGTTTAAATTTCTGGAAGTGGGCTTTTTTCCATTATTCATATTTAAATTAAGTTCCCTTGAGATGGAAGAAAAGCAAGGAATTTTTATCAAGAGACTAATAATATAACCGGTGAAAAATCTGAGCATTTTTATATTGAATTTATAAATCATGCTAGCAGTAACCAAACTGTTTAAATAATACATAGAGTTTAACTATAACATAGTTATTGGCATAAGTAATTTTAGTGCTTTTTAATGTTACAAATCACTCAGAAAATATTCTCAGTTAATCATTCCCATACTCAAGCCTGGAGAGAGGTATATATATTGTTCCCTTTATAATTTGGTAGGAATGGCTGAGTCATAAAACCTCACACTGTATGCCCCTTGATTTAAAATTTCCTGATGATGTTTGGGTACCCTGACAAAGTATCGATTTATCTCTGTACTGTAAGCCAAACTCTGGAGATGGAATAGCTTGTAATTAAACTCGGGAGCAGGGACTAATTAAAATATACATGTCTGAGAGTGCATAGCTATGTATTTGTGTTTATTATAGAAAGAGCAAAAATACCCTCTAGCACAGATATGTGGGAAATGAGCCCCTTCCTCCCCATGAGTATTTGTTCTTGCCTTTGTCACAGAAAGAGAACACAGAAGGGGTGACTACACAGAATTACTGGGGGAAATGGGGTTTTTCTTTGGGTTGTGGCCGAGTCAGGCAGTGACGCTGGACAGATTTCAAGGTCTCATTCTGCAGGTGATGGCTCATCCTGAGCACTGAGCCACCCTTTGTCCGCCCAGCCCTTCCCAGGTCCTTAGGAAGCAGCAGCTCCGTGACATTGAGGGGGCTTGGAGCTTTTCTTTGTGGTGTCCCCTGTCCCCTCCTGCCAAGGAGCCCCCCGAGGGTGACACCCAGGCTCTGGGTCACAGAGATCCCCCGAACAATGAGGTTCAATCCACTCAGTGTGAGGAAGGGCCAGAGCTCAGAGAGCTCATCCCAGACACACTCCATTGTCAGCCTCCCTTAGGTGAGATGACATTTTAATTACGAGGGGTCAAAGCTGAGAAATTTGTGTCAAGCCCCAGATCTGAATTTTCCCAGATTACTATAGCAGTAAAAAGTTGAGTTTTGTGCTGTTTTCCTGTCCCATCTCTCATTTTCATATTGGAAATACTTATCTATCAGTATTATCATCAATATTCACCCAACTTAAAGGCATTTCCCTTAAATTTTCAGGCATACACTCTATTCTTCTGGCTCTTTCAGTGACAAATTCTCATTCAGCTGATGAACTTATTGTCCTAGTAAAGCACAGATCTTTGAGAAAATGACATTTTAGTGGTTTTTTTTTTTTTGCTTTTGTAATGTTGCTACTTTGTTGAGCACCAAGTCATTTACCTACAGCATTATAAGACACAAGAAATAACTCAAACCCTCGTGGATATATTGGGAACCTCAGCTTTATCAGCACCAAGGTGCCAGGTTCATGTGCAAGCTTGCAGCAGGGCAAATACCCTCATTCATCACATTGTGTAGTTTTTATGCTGCTGTATAAAATTAATTGGCTTACTCTGTTAGGGATATTTTATGATGAGGTCCTGTAATTAAGAGATTTGAGATGAAATAGAGGGTACAAAAAAGCTGAAAACTGCCCGCTAGCTTCAGTTTATTTTTTATGACCAAACTACTTAGATTATCAATTAGCTTAAAAAGTCTATTTCTTTTTCAGATGTTTAAATATTAAAAAGGGCAGAGCCTATAAAAATATATAGATTAAGGCTAAAACAAATGTCTTCCATATAAAAAATGAAAAAGATTAGCACAATCATTACAAAAATTGTGCAATTCATGTGTCACAATTGCTGGAGATTATTTAACTTCTGAAAAATTGTCTTCATGATTTGGGTTCAGGCGAAAAGCAGGAGTAGGTCCATTAAGGTTTTTATTATTTCCCCCTAAATAAAAATATCTACAGAGAAGCAGGTGGGACTTACAAGACATACTTGGGGAGCAGAGTGGTTGCACCTCGCCCAGGAACATGCCAAGACAGAGACCCACAGTTAAGTGGTTCCTAAATTAGTTCAAGAATCCATATTTCTTCAATATTTTAGTATTTGCAGTGCATGTGATTCCAAATAAAGTGATGAGTCCCTAAAACATTCCTTTAAAATCTGCTGAAAGGCGAGTCTGGTGCTCTTTAGAAAATGTCATGTAAGAAGGAGCTCAAATACACAGATATTTCATGGGAAATTCTACCTGATTGATTTCAGGCTGATAATAACCCCAAACTGGGCTTCATTCTACCCTCATCTATAACTTTAGGGCACTCTGTCTAGCCTGTGTGCAAAATGACCATTTCTCCAGACTGTGATAACCTTTCCACTATGATTCCCTTCATCTGGTACTGAAAAAATGTAATTAATTTGCCTTATAAGTTCTAGTGGACAGTAATACTTGTCTTGATTTTATTTTAAAGCATCAGGGACACATGTGATGACTCACCAATAAATAACATTAAAACCTGAAGCTCACACGGTCAATAGCGCTGTGGAAAGAGGAGGCAAAAGGGTGTTAGTGAAATTATTCCAACCCTTTCACCTCACCCAACTGAGACACCAATATTTTTATTGAGAAGCTATGTCATGCTTAAAAGACAAATCTTTCAGCTGTCATCTTTTCTCCTTGGCTAGAAAACCCCATTGTTAGCAAGTGTGAATTTCCCCATCCTTCAAGTCACATCCATGGCTCCAGCAAGCCCAGGCACTTTGTCCAAGCTGCTCAACTGTCGTGCCTTAATTTCACAGTGATTGGAGGATACACTCCAAATTTCTCAGGGGACTCGCATGACCTTGTTGTATTAGCTCTTCCAATGGATATAAATTTTATTCCATGGTTCAGCAGACATGGGTTCTATTCTCAGTTTTGTGATTCTAGAAAAAAAAATAGAAAAACACTGAGGGCCATGATTTTCCAAAATAGAAGCATTTAAGGAAGGCTTTAAATCTCTGTGTGAGCTCCTGAAAAAAAGAGACCAAGAAACAGTCCCAGAATCCTCCACCCACCAATGGGAGCTGAAGGAGAACGCAGCAGGGACATTCTCCTGGAGCATCTGCCCTGCAGAGTGAAATGAGCTCTGAAAAGCCTCCAGGCAATGCTGCCACTCTGATCCATCCCTAGTCTGGATCCCTGTCCCCCTGGGGGGTGTGTGGGACAAGCCCTGCTGGGCCTTAAATTGTCCAGGGGCTCTGGGACTCTGGCAGCTTTTGCTGCCTGATCTGCTTTGGTTGGAATGGCAGCAGCACAAGGGGAAAACACTCTTCTGTACAGATAATGCATCAGGGCTTTTAATAAATGTTTCTGTGCTTGCCTTTGGAACAGAAGTCACTTGGAGAATGTTCTGGAGAGATGAAGCATCCACGCCGAGGCTCTCACAACAACTCTCTGAATTCAATAGTCTAGCGAAATCCCCATCATGAAATGAAATTCTAAGCCGGATTTTCAAAAGACTATATTGTTTTAACTCAATACCCACTGAATTCAACAATAAAACCCCCAGTCTTAGAGGGAGCCATTTAGGTCAACACCATTCCATTTCTTTCTGCGTACTTTTCAAAAGCATGTCCAAGTACTTCCCCCAAGTACGCTTAGAGATTTTGTCTCCAGGAACTGCATCTTAATATCAGGGGAAATTTCTGTTTAAAGGATAGGAGAGATGCTCTAAGGCCTTTCCTCTTCTGCCTTGTCTGCAAGTACACACATTCGGAGGACAAAAGATTTATTACAAGCTAAAGAGGAACATTTTTGTGGGTGCCCTTTGACAAGAGGTACCAGCACTAAACTGCACAGGGACAAAATAATACAATTTAGGCTATTGTATTCTTGCAAAGGAGAAGGTTAAAGGGGAGATTGAGTTCTGGTGGCTCAGCTCAGAAGAAGGATTAACAAGGGGATGTTGTTGATACTGAACAATATCTACAGTTGCCTTTTGTGCTGTATTAATTTTCAGCAACAGAACAGCAGCCAGGAGAAATTTAAAAGGAGAGCCCCAAGTGGCTGATACCTCTGTAAGATGCAGGTGATTGCCCATGAGACATCACATAAATGCATTGCATTAAACATGTTGATATAAAGACAAAGTAATAAGAATATAAGTAGCTGAGGACAAGTCCACCACACATGATGCAATTTATTTTTTAAAAAAATATTTTCTTGAGATGTCTCGGCTTGAAAACACAAGCAGTGGGCACAGCCCAAATAAATGTTAGAAATCATAGCAAAAAAATACAGGAAGGGAAATGTAGTAAGATGCTTAATAAGCTTAAGCAGAACACTTGTTTATGCATTTATCTCACTTTAAGAAATTAGATTTCTAAAATATCTGCTATTGGCCATACAGTATTTTGCCTCCTCTGTTTCAGAAATTCAATTTAGTCCCATTCTTAACTATTCAGCATGCATGATGGTTCATTTCCTAATCTACCATGAAAGAAACTCAGAAAATGTTTATACTCATCTCTTTTATTTGTGGGGAAGGGAGGTAATCACAGCTTTGTCTCTAATGTGGTTTCATGCTTTCCTTATAGGCATCATTAGATTAACCTGATAATTCTCAAACAAATTTTGCCACCAGTGATGATCCAAAGACATTTTCAATTATAACCTTTCAGTGTTGGGCATATCATGATTACCACTTAGCAGATGGAAGAACTGTGAAATAAAAGCCTTCACAGAGGAAGTTTTCTCATATGGATGTTGAACACGTTTTCACCAAAACTGATTCCAAGCACAGATTTGTTTGTGTCCTTGGTCTTTTGCTATTAGATAAAAATGCCTTGTTTTACTGCTATGTTTTTTGCTGTCAAGAATATTTAATTCTTTTGAAGTACAGGGATAATATCAAGCAGATTATGCCAAATTGACCTGTTTTTTCCCTAGCAGGACCAGGAACCAACAGTCATGTTTTTGCCTCAGCAAAACAACCACTCTCAAAGTGTTCTGTGCTTGTTTTCCGTGCCACCCCGAGCTCTTAGCAGTGTTAAATTAACTGAATGTGTCTTGTGAACAAAATCAGTAGAACAAGTTGAATTTTCTCGCCAGCATGTTAGCCTCCTTACTTGAGGAGTTTAAGAGAGCTTGTGCTCAAGCTTTCTTTTTATCTCTTACCAGGCACGGGCTGATACCAGGATTGTTAGAGTCTATTCCCACCTTTCTCCCTGAAAGGCTGGGGCTGGGTGTTAGTAAGCAGCTCTGCCGGATGGATTCTCATTAAGCTGAGGCTTTTGTGGAAGTTTTGCTGCTGCTGCCATTTATCTCACACCTGAAAGGTCCCTCTTCCTGTAAGACAGGTGGATTTTAAACCTCCTTTTTCTGTCTCCAGCGCTTTCACTCACTTGCTAAAAACTTGCAGCAGATGCTGTAAGTTGTTAGGAGCAGTCATCAAACAGAGGGAGATTCTGGGGTCTGCAAAGAGTCTGAAAAACCCAGGGCTGGGTATGGGAAGGTGTAGGGAGATCTAAACCCTCTTTGGTGTCATCAGAATTCAGGGACACTCGAACTGTAACAGAATCTGGTTCCTAAGGCAGGTCAGACTGGAAGCACAATGCTCTTCATCCTGGAACAGGTGAAAACAAACCCCTTGCCTGGCTTGTATGGCTTCAGCCTGTATTTTAGGCAAACCCCAGCAAGCAATGATTTTCTTTAGAACTATAAAATCACAGGGGAAAAAAAAAAAAAAAAAAAAAAAAGGCAGCAAGTCAAGGCAGTGTTCCTTGTCTGGACCCCAGTGTAAGAAATCCTGTAAGAAATCAGAATTGATCCACAAAGCCCTCTTTTTTTTTGTTTATCTCTTTATAGCTCCCATAAGCAAGCAAGGAAAAAGAATGGGACAAAATTCAAGCAAAAAATGGATGTTTGAATTTTAGCTTATGAACAGAAATCAACAAGCCAACCGTTTTAGGTCATGAACAGAAAGTGCCAACAAGCCAACATCACCTGCAGCTATTTTGACTTTTCTTTGCAATACTCTTACAAAAGTTGAGCTGGTCCGCTGACTTTAAATGCTGAGGAAACACAGAGTTCAGCTGTTATTCCTGGAATTGTGATGGTCTCAGAGAATTCAAACAGCCTTTATGCAGTTGTGAGCTGTAAGTGTCACCCTGCTGCTCTGTCACAGCATGGTGAGGATGCCCTTATTTGAGGGTGGTCCTGGTGTCCTTGGGTTTCCATGTTTTAAAGAGAGGTAGATTCCCAGAAGGTGGGAAAATCCTTTTCCCAGTAAAGCAAACATTAATTGCAGGCATCATAACCTGCATGACCCAGCTGAAGCTGGAAGTGGTCTCAGGCATCAAGGCCACAAATTTGCACAGGGTTATGAATATGCCTTATTTTATCAAATGATGTTATTTCCCTTTGGCTTCAAGGGAAATATTCACAGCATAAAATCACACGTGTCTAAATCTGAGCTGGACGTGTTCCCAAAGCCTGAACAAAGAAGCCAAGAAGAAGGACCAATTGTACAGCAGAGAATACACTATTCTAAAAGCCAGAAAAAGATAATTTTGGGAGAAAATACTATTTTTTCTCGAATTTAAGAATGAACAGCATCTAATCATGTAAATACCCTGCAGTGTGATAGCTTTTTACCTTGTTCACCCAAGCCTGTTTGCTGCATTATTCTGAAGTGATCTAAAAAATTTGCAGTGCCTTTTTGCTCCTTTCCCCAGTGTATCACCAGGGATAGATAGGATATGATAAAGAATAATTGCTTGCATATAAAGTGCACAATTTCAAATTCTAGGCTTTATTTTGGGGCTACAAGTTATACCTCCATCTGCACATGAATTGCTGGTGCAAATATTAACATTTGAATGGGAAATGACCTGATTTATGAGCACGTGCCAGGTTGCCAGCTCTGCAAGTGCTAAATCCATATCCTCTTTTCCAAGGGTAGGCAGATTTGCTTGAAGCTGTGTCTCAGCCAGGATAGAAATGTGTTCCTTAAATATCTCTGACCATTGATGGTGAGGTGCAATTCCAAAAGCTGAAAATGGCTTATTCGAGAGCAGAATTAACACAGGTTTGGTGCACTGGTAGATTAAAGCAATATTTCGGCATTTGTATATCAGCAGATCAAGAAGTGTCTGAGGCCTGAACGTGAGACAGAGCTGTGATGATTTTAGTTGTGCTAGAAAAGCTTTATCAGGATACAAGAGAGTTGTCACAAATATTCAAAATTACCAAGGAGAGAACACAACCTGTATTCAAAGTTGTACTACTACAGGCAGATAGTGTGAACTCTTTTATAAATCCCTTCCTAATTAAACTTTCAAAGAAAAAAATAATTACTAAGCCCATTTATCCCAACTTATTAAGATTATTTATATGTTTGTTTCAAATATTACATTAACAAATGTTGACAGTTTTCCAATTAATAAATTAAAGCCTGCCAATATAAACAAGCAAAGGGAAACAGAAGACAAGATTATGAGAAATCGTTTCCATAGCTCCTGAACACCTTTTAGAAGAGAATAAAGGCTATTATTGAGCAGTCAATCTGCACTGACTCAGAGGAAGAAAAAAAGGGATGAACATCTCTTTTCTACTGGTTTGATATCCCCAGTGTGTTTTGGGGTTTCTTTTCCTTTTTTCTAAACTGTTTAACCTTGGCAGAACACAACCAAGAACACAAAGGCTGAGACAGAGCTCTATTTTACTGCACATAAATTTAGGAAAGAATGGTGATTGTTGCCAGTTTTCCTCATTTCAGTTTTTTTGAGAGCCATCTGATACAAGTTATTAATAGTCCTTAGGAGGGATTTTTTCACCCCAGCCCAGCGTAACCCTAAAATGAACAATCACCATCCTGCTCACACACAGACTGCTCTGAAATGTAGAACCCGAGGGATGGAGATGCTTTATGCTGAACCACGCTCACTGAACTCCCAAGGGAAGCAGAGGGGAGGTGTCCCTCCTGTTGGAGCAGGAAGGAATTGTTTAACCAGTTAAATATGCAGGTAATGCTTTGATCTGATGGATTCGTGTGGCCTCAGATAAATGGGAGAATCTTTTTCTGATGTAAGGCAGTGGCGGGCTCTCCTGAACTGGCCCCTGAAGTGCTCCAAAGAGAGCCAGAGAGGAGCTGTGCTGGGAAATGATGGAATTCAACCCAACACACACAGGGATGGGGCGAGGCAGAACCTTTGAGGTGGGGTTTTTGACATCCCACAGGGTAAAAGTGTTCTCTTCATCCAGGTCCTGGCCCCACAGAGATCAGGAAAAGAGGAAATGTCTGTCAGTGGTCGGTAACAAACTGAAAGTTGTCATGAACAAAGGTGCTGGGAAATACAATTGGATCATGCATTTAGGTAACCACACATTAAAGTTTTGCTCCAAAATTTTTTTATAGTATTCCCTATTAAACCAGAAATTTATGAAGATAATGAAACTTAAGGATATTGGAAAGATTACTTCTTTTAAATACACACTGTGTGTATTGAAAATACAGAGATGCAGAAAGACCAAGAGATTTGCTAGAGACAGCAAAGAAACACAACTGCAGGTTGCGAAGCTGAACTACTGTGTGCAGGCACTTCACCCACAAACTTCCTATTTTCTGTCTGTGATGTCAAACGATTTAAAGTACAAAAGGTCTCATAAAATCTTTTGTAGTGTGAGTGAACACTGTAGGGGAAAAAAGAGGGTATTATGTATGTTCACGAGATTCTAAATGCATCTCTTTTCATGCCTGAGGAGCTCTGACACTTGATGAGGCTGAATCAGGTGATGCTGTCAGACAGACTTCACCCATACAGAGACACCAGTCATGGGCTGTGACTGTGCCCCAGTTAAAAGTTTTCTGGTCTCAGGGGTGCTGAATTCTTGAGGTGAGCTGTGCTATTTATGAAAGGATCACAGCAGATACTGCAGTTCGAATCTTGTGACCACCATGCAGGATTGGCTATTCTCACAACCAAAGACCAAGAGACGCTATCAGCTGTATGCAAAGATGTTTTATTAAGTACTTGTCAGAGCTGATAATATTTCAAAGTTCTGAACTGGACAAATCTTGGGAAATATGTATTAATTATATTTCAGATATTTTTCAGTACTTAATGTACAGATGGACTCATTAGAGGAACGTGTTCATTCTTGCTTGAATCTTTTCTCTGAACAAGTACATTAAGATACAGTAGACTGAAATCTTCATAAGGTAAACTCTTGTATTTCCTCATATGAATAAGAAAAAATGCAGATTTACACTGACAACTGACAGCTTTAAATTTTAAAAAATAGTGACCTCTGTCAAATGAACTACAGCACTAATGAAAATAACACAACCTCCAAAACTCCTCAGTCACACAGAACTGCACAGCTCTGACAGGCCAAGGTGAGCTTTCCTCCCCCAAACTGCTGATGCAGTTCTCTGCTGACCCTGGAAAACTCTGCCATAGACTGGCAGATTATTTCATTGCTCTCAATTGACTCCGGAAAATATCTTTTTTTTTTCTCTCTGTCAATTTGGTTCTTGCTAAGGAGGAAGATATCCTTTGCTATCTGCCAAGGATATCAACTCAGTGGGCAAATATTCTGTGATTTTTCTGGTGGGTGCACCTATTACCTCTCCAACTTCTAACAACCTGCAGACCACCAAAAGCCATGAAGACCATTCAGCAAAAAAGTAAATATTTTGTAATATGATCCAAAACAAGCAGTCCAAGCAGGAAATAATTCTCCAGATGTAGTTAAAACTACACAAAGCAGAAGATGAAAATATTCTCATGTGATACCTCACATGCTTGGCCTGAATCTCACTAAACAGGAGCAGGTACAGCCATGGAGCACAGCAGGGAACCAAGGGCTGAGACAGCTCTCACCAGACCTAAAGATGCAGGAGAAAGGATCAAAACAGTCTGGACACACCCAGGATAGATCTACTCCCATCCTAATATCAACAACGTTTTCTTGGAGGTTTTTGGCAGCCTCACCGGGTTACATCAACAGATCTCTGAGCCTAACTTGATTTGTTATTGATTTCCTAGAGGGTGTATTTGAAGCAGCGGTTTTAGTCATCTTTGGAGTGGAAATGCAGGGCAAAGAGAAAGCTTTACTCAGAAAGAGGGACTCAAGTGGTCACAACCCAATAAGCTGAATTCAGGGGATTTTTCCAACAGAAAATCTGCAGTTTTGGGGGAAAATGCAAATAATTTCAGACACATTACCTGCTTTACTAGAAATCAGAACTACTTCAAATTCCAGCACCTGACTGTTAGCAGATCTGAAAATAGGTATATTATCTTAAACCTGGCATATTTGTGACAGCTGTCATGTATTTGCTGACATACCAGAGGTTGAACTGCGGAGCTGTTGAAGTAAAAAATGAAGCTGGTATAGGCTGAGCTAATAATCCCCAGATTGAGCTGCAAGCAGGTTCTTTCCAGGCAAACCATAAGGCAAATCTGTGCTCAGCTGCTCACACCAGCCCTGGCATTGTGATATCTACAGGGGAGGGAAAGTGTGCACATCCAACCCGAAGGGAGAATTTCAATGTCCTCACATGGGTGGAGCATCACCAGGTGTCGCTGGCAGGGGTGGATGCTGCATAAACTGTGGTTCAGGATTAAAGAGCCTTTTAATCTGACCCCAGAAGAACATCAAACAGAGTCACCAACATTTCACGTGGTGACACGGAGAGGTTCATGGTTACAGCTGAAACTGCCGCTGGATGAGAGACAAAAGTGAGACAAAGAAAAGGATCCTTTACCACGCCAAAAGAGAGGTCTGCCATTTTCAAGTCTTACATTTATATATAAACCCATAATATTTATTATGGCTGGAAACAAATGGGCTTTTTATATGAATGGAAAATGCTTTATCTCTACAAAGATCCACAAGTACAGTGACCTCTGTAATCCAGGTTTTCCCTAGGAAAGGCCTACACACACATTCTGACAGCACAGCTAACTCTTTGTTATTAGATTGCTTATACATATCACTGTTTTTTGTAGAACAGCATCAACGTTTTTTATCATTAAGCTTGAAGTAAATGTGTAGCACTATCAAATGTGATGATTTTAGATATATTAGGTTATATACAGATAAAGACCGAGGGGTTGGGTTGCCTTTTTTTTAAATGATATCCACTCTAGGAGCCTCTAACCTCATACCACCATGGGAATTTCAGATAGTGATTATTCTGTTTTCCAGTCATCAAACCATACACATTTGATGTATTTTGAAATCACCTGAAATCAGAAAGGACAGCCTGGAACAGCTGTGTAAAGCAATAAAGAAGCCATCTTTGCTCACTCTTCCTTTTCCTCACCCCTCTCAATCCATTTTCTCCCGGCAGCTCCAGCAGTGGCTGCCAAGAGGAGATGTAGGAGACACAACACATTTGTCCTTGTAAGCCTTTGTCAGCCCATTTCGAACGTGATAACCTATTTGCTTTGATTAAAATGCATGAAAGTAGCTTTTAAAGCACATCCTACTATGGAGTTTAATCCTTCCTGAGCAGAAGGGGGGATAGGGAAGATTTTTTGTTGCTGTTTACTTATGCCAACACTCAAAATAATCACAGTGCTTACATTTGGCTGGGATAAAAATTCCTTGTCACCTACGACTTGGCAATATTTTGATTTTTTTTCAAGTCTTGAAGTTTTATGGTAGTTTCAAAACTAAGCACTGCAAGTCACATCAATTAATGCACTGAGCTCCGGAGCATGACTAAGAGGAAATGCATATATTTATACAAGCAACACAAAAAAATTGTCAATAAATATTTTCTAGAATTTATTTACTCAATCATCTGAGATGCTGTGATTTCAGAGTCAAGTTTTCCCAGTTACATCACTATGAAAAAATGGAAATAGAAATTCAAAGCCACATATCCTTTTCAAACACTAACCAAAGATACAGAATATACCATAATCAAAAAATATAATACGAATTATATGAAACATATTAATATATATGAATTTAGCCACCCACTTTTTCTGACAATCATGTAAAGACCTCTTTTAAAGTACAAAGAAAATCAGTTTACACCTCCTCTGTATTTTGTGAACAATTTAGGCCTCCATTTTCTTTAAGCAAATACTTTGAGACTTCTGCAAATCTGCAATTCTTCATTACAAAATGTGTATTTCACTGCTTCCTTCTGAAGACTTGCACTTAGCATCAGCTGCTCAGCTTTAACAGTTGTAAACCATTAGCTGCAGTGTATTTACTCTTGCTTTGAAGATGTATAACTAAGATGGAAAAAAGAATATGAAGCTAAGAAAACTAGTGGGAAAACAGCTTTATTTTCTTCTTTATTAAACTGATGACTGAATTTTAAATTTAAATTTTAATGACTGAAATTTATTCAAGCTGCTTCCTTCTTCCCATAAAGCTCAAGTTTTAGGAATTTACAGCTTTGAGAAAAACAAATGAGCTCAGAATTATAGCTGAAAAATCACACTGTGGCATGTGATGTCAGGCTGCATCAGTCTTGCTTTATTCGATGATACAACTCACCAGGAGTGACACAACCCAAAGTGACTTTGCACAAGACAACATGTCAGCTAAAACACCTGAAACAAATTACTTTTACCTACATTATAAATGATAATGTTGATAAGTCTGCTTTTAAGAATGACAATTTCCTGCTTTCAAATGAAAGTAAAAAATAGAAAGCGATACAGAGATACGGCTAAAATGTTTATTAGCCATACAAGAAAAATATGTAGACTAAAGACTCCAGGGATATTATTTATTTTCTGTGTCATCCACACATTCTAGGGCAAACCTCACACATTCCTGTCATCTGCCAAGTGCCTCTGTACACACAAAGCAGATGAAAATCTAATTCAGCAGAAACACAAGCGATCATTGCTGCACACACGTGCACCCCCCTTTCCTAAAGTGGTCAGAAGCTGCTCCTCCAGAAAGGGCTGAGATCAAGGATCACCTCCCATCATTCCCCTGTTAATGAGGTTCCTGCATGCACAAAGGCTATTTGGAATACCCACAATGGACTTCGCTCTGGTTTCTCCGGCTGTTCCAGGGCTTCTTGCCCACTGATCTTTGAAACAGGAAGCTCACTTCCCTCTTATCCCTTTGGGATGCTGCCTGTGCTTTTATTAAGGTACCAGGTGTGATGCAGAGACTGGAATAAAGTTCACAGGAAGGCTATTCGGTCAAATCATCAAGTCGTGCTATCTAGTTAAAAAGTTAATTGATGTATTATAACACTTCCCAAATATTTCTGTCCTTTTTTTCTTCTTCTCTTCATGCAAAAAGTTCCTTTGTGTCCTCCCTCAGGCTAAACCCACAATTTCTCCAATTATAAAACTCCACGGAAGCCCAATGCAAAGTTTGTGTGTTAGCACAGGCTGTGATTCCCTGGCAGGGAGGTGCAGTGGGCAGCGGGTCAAATGTTGAGATGAATCGAGGCTGACATCTTTCAGGGACATTCTTGCACATCTGAATTGCAGAATGTGCTCTGTGCCAGCTTAATTCAATTGATAACAGAGGCTTCACACTGACCACGACACATTTCACATGTACAATCGTTTAAGCACAATGGGATTTTCTTAGAGCATTTCTGGAAACATAATGACTTAGAGATTATATTAAGAGCATAATACAATACAAGGCTAAAATCTAAGTGTTGTCTTTAGCTTTCTTGGGAAAAGAGCAATCTTTATGTGTTTTAGCAGGTCTTTCAGAATCACTCTTAAACAGTAAAGTTATCTCCATGCTAAATATATACAGTAAGAGGCGAAATTTAACAGATATTTAGATACCTGCTCTATATGGGGAAATACAGGAAACAATTGAATTTTCCACAATCTACATGAACTCTGTGGAAAATGTCCCACATAGTGCCTAGAAATACTACTTGCTATTAAGACCTCAAATGCCAGCTATAATCTAGACATCTGTAATCAGCCAATCAATATTTACTTTTCATAATAAAATAAGAAACCATTCCCCACATATCATCTGAAAAAGAGAAAGCATTTAACTGTACAGACTCATATGCCTTTTCAAATACTGTCCCTATCTTTACTCTCACTTATAAATCAAAAACTGGAAAAGGTACCAATATTTTATGCATTGCACCGTAAAAATTTAAAATCAGATTAGAAAACATGGTTGCCATGGTACCTGAGAGCTACAATTTCATGCAAAGCAATTTAACAGATGCAGAAGAATTGAACCTTACAGCAGGCATGGTATCATTTTTAGATAAACTTAAGCAGAAGCTGTAAGGATATTTCCAGGTGGCTGGATGGCTTCTTGTTCTGCATTTCAGGAAGCTGCATCTCTGTGTTTGCAACTGCTTCAAACCCTCTCGAAGGGCTGAAATGTTCCAGGGGGAAAAACTGGATGTTCCTCGAGTCAATGGGGGCTTTACCACCGACTTCAAAGAAGAGAAGGTTTCCCCTTGGCTGTTTGAAGAAGGATGACAAAAAGAAGCATTCAGGGAGGGCAGCAGCCTCGAGCCAACAGGGTCAGGCTAACCCACTCTATGGCCCTGCTCCCTAGCTCACAGAAAATGTTCCTGCAGCCTGTTTTTACAAAAGCTGCTGCTTTGGATCCCCTGAATCAAATTTAAGGGGAAAAGGTTCACAGATTAATGAGAATAATTTCTATTTCACGGTATGATTGCTGGTGTTGTACATATTCTTTTCTTTGTCCAGGGGCACCATTAAGGAGAGAGAAGAACAAAGAAAAGTAACATCAGGAATACTCTGGCACATAAAAGCCAGAAGTAATAGGGACTAAAAAAATGCTTAGTTTTCTATGCAAAAGACTATTTAAAAAAAAAAAAAAGGTCACCTTTTAGTATTGTTCTTTCAGGAACATTGCACTGGAGAGCTCCTTCTCCTGACATCATTGAAATTTGATTCACAGAGACATCTAAGTTGCCCAAGAAAAATCTACTGCTTTGACAACCAAGAGCCACCTCGACAGATTATTAAATTACTCATCAGGAGTCTGGGCTGGCCTTTCAAGTTGTTTAACACCTAGTATTTTCTGTTCTGGCAGCAAATTGATGGTCAGGGGAGCAAGCTGGTCATTCTTCCAGATTTTTTTTTGACCTGGTCAAAAGACCATGAATTCAATGCTTTTTGAAACTTAGTCATTTCAGCATGACTAAACATTAGAAAGGTTTAAAAAAAAACAGTTCCCAGCAGTTTGCTCCATGTAATTTATATACCTCAGCCTGTGAGCTCGTTAATAGCGAGGGCTCAATCTGAAGATGAGAAGCTGCCTCCTGTTTTGCTGGGCCACCAAGAGGCAGTGCTCTGCCTCCCACTGCACTTCATTCCCTCATTTCTGGGCTCATCCAGGAGGAGCAGATGTGGCCAACAGGCAGCTAGGGAAAAAAAAAAAGAGGAAATTGGCACCAGCTTCCTTCAGTGCTTTAGTGAGATTATTTACTCTGAGAGACACACTCCTAAAACCAACTTCTGATCACATCAAGTACCATAGAGGGCTTTGTGCACTAAAAGAATTTGAGAGGAAAGCAAGCCAACAAACAGGGAATCTGCCCCAGACAAGTGCCTTGATTGCTGTTATTCTGCAGCCCAACGGGATTGCTGAGCAAGAGAAAAGATAAAGGAGCCCTTTGTAGGCACTTGCAATGACACAGCACACGTGTATGCACATCATGTACCACCTTTCACTGCTTTATCCTTTGCTGCTGGGGTTTAGTTTTGAAGGAATTATCTCACTTTGTAGCACAGAGGATCGCTGGTGGTTTCAGGAAGGCTTTTAGGTAGGTATAACTCTCTTTAAATATAGCATTTTAACAAAAAGGGGGAAAAAATGATACCGAATTCCCACTCCCTCAATGAATAATTTAATTTTTTGCCAAGAAAAATGAGGTATTGTGTTCAGACAGCAGCACAATTTGCTGCAACAAGCTGTAAACTGCTGAGGCAAGATCCTGATGTCCTGACACCAAACTTGAAGGGCCACACTCTTCCCTCCTCAGGTGTTTCCCTCTTTTCCACACAGCCAGATCCCACAGAGCCACCTTCTGCTCATCTCCTCCTGCCCCAGCAGGGAGGCAGGAGGTGAGGAGCAGGGACAGCCACCCACAGCCACCCGGCACTGAGGTTGGGCTCATCAGAGCACAGGCACAGAAAAGCTCCTCACTGAAATTCCCCTTCCTGCTCCTGGAAGGTGCTCTCCCCAAGGAAGCTGCACTCGCAAAGTGACAGTGCCCTGTCTGCTGTGTCTGATTAGGAGGACAAAAATTTCAGATTTTTAATTCATCTCCAGGTTGCAAGGAAAGAAGAGTGGCCATCCCACGACTGCCTATCCCTGCACACTCGAAGAGGGGGATTTGGGATGGGAATCCCTTGAGGGGCTGCTCTGGGAGAGTCCTTCCCTCTCTGGCTGTTTTCCAGAACTTTGCCCCTCCTATCTTCAGCTTGTTTGCTGTGTCTCTATTTTAAAGGCCTCAGAAATTCTGAGGAAGCAGGAACCGAGTTTGCATAGACACAAGACTCGGTCTTACATTTCTGGTTCTAACTAATAAGGTTAAAATACACTTGATTTTTAGGGAAAGGCAACAAACATTTCAATCTCTACTCTTCCTTCCTACCACTCAACCTATTCAACAAAAATTATATAAGGTTCAGGCTGTTGAATTCCTATTTGAAGAATGCATTCAACAGCACTTAAAAAGTGATACCATTAGCTATTCATTTTCTCCAATATGTTTCATATTAACAATAAAGTATCATAGTGCAGAATGATTATTAAAATCTAAGCAATAGGGGCTTTAGAATAAATGAACTGGCACACTTGACTAACCTTGAAACCTGCTTTATAGATTAAAAGTGCTTTTTTTGCCATGAACGCTTCAGTTGATTCACTTTCTTTATATTTTTCATATCTGAAATGTATTTCATTCTTTCTCTTCAAACACTTGATTCTATTCAAACAAGGCAAGTAATTCTGAAAGCACTGAATGTGCACCTGATCACCGAGTTTTCCTACTTTTAGGTCATCAACAATGGGCTTGTACTCACATCAAGGGTCTCAAAGCTTCACCACTGAACACACAAAACCTATGCTCATGTAGAGATTGATCCATTTGGTTGATCAAATGGATCAGTCAGGGCATTTATGCAGGTGGTACATTTTATCACTCAACCCCAATTTGAATGCTCTCCTTTAAGTTTTAAGCTGAATTATTTAGAGTATTTAAATTTAGGTACCATAGGTATCAAATACTGTGTTTGTCAACAGCAACAGAGTCTGAATTGTAACAACAGTTTGTAATGAAAAACTTCTGTTCCAACAAAAACTGGTTTTTTATTGGGGAAAAAATTAAGAGATTCCTCCCCCCCAAAAAAAAAGTTGTTAGGAAACAACTCACAGCAAGGTATTACAAAAAGCTTGTAAGTTACAGGCCACAGGAGAGAGATATTAAAATGAAGATTAAATGGATAGGGTAGGACAGAACAATTACAACACATTGATAAAAGAAAAGGAAGGGAGGAAGAAGTGTAACCGAACTGAAAATAAACTTCCACCTTTGTGGTTTGGGTGCACACGCAACTGAAAGGTAAGCAACAAAAATTGCATGAAATAACAACATAAAGCGTACTTGAAACAAGATAACAAGTGAAATCAATGTAAAGCCACTTCAAGTCCAAAAAGAAATGAAAGGAATAAAATAGAAATCAATAGTATTTAAAAGGATTAAAAACAATAGCCCATCCATAAAGCACATTTCCCTTTTGGTTTTTAATTGACTTTAACATCTAGAGCAAACAGCACAGGCCACAGTGCTGCAGATGGCTGCACAGCAATTTGTTCCTGTAAGGAAGGCTTTCAAATCTGTTAATTTATCTCATTAGCAAAACAATCAGTTTCATTCGAGATGAGCACAAAATCCTCTGACATTCTGTACCTGTGTGGGACAGGCTGGTGCTGCGTGGGCAGAGCACAGACCTGCAGCTCTCCTGCAGGGCTGAGTTTGTTTGGGGTGAGTGTTCTGCTACCTACAGGCAGGGAAAGGGCCAGCATCCCCTCCTGCGCGAAGCTGAAATGGGCACGTTTGTTTGAAAGAGGCCTTGGGAATCCCATCCTAACACACTCCTCATGTCCACAAATGAGTGTTCTCCAGCAAATGCAATTGGCTTTCCTGCCAGGCAGAGAATGGCTAAAAGCAACAGATCCAGATAGCCACAGATCTGACAATTCTTTCTATTTGCTGCTTTTCCACCTGCTCTGGCTCCTACTGCCCAGCTCTGATGTGTGCTGGCGTGGAAGAGATGTGCTGGAGGTGCACAGGAGCAGGACCCTGCCCTGCTCCCTGTCTCCTACAGCACACCTGGGTCATGGCAGAGTCGGAGCCTTTGGCCATTACAAGAAGGTGGGGGATACGAATGGTTATTTTGACAAGAAAGAAGAAAAGGAAAGCACAGGAGGGAGGGTCAAGGCTCATAGTTAAAAGCTACAATTCTTCATAGATTCTTACCTCAGGGTATAAAATGATTCCCTCATGTTCAGAGACCCACATTCTATCACAGAAATAAACTCCCCTTTTATTTTATGCCAAGCCCCAGCTTATTTACTAGTCCATGCAGGCAGCTGATTCCTGGCACTATCTGGCCAAACAATGACTAATTGTTACTGACTTCCCAGATGGTCATTCTAATAACTGGAGAAGGGCAACCAACCCAGCAATCAGGTTTCATTTAGCTGAGGACAGCACAACAGCTGTCTTTTCCTCTCCTACACACTCAAGCAGAGCTTTCTGTTGTTCCAGCAGTCTCTTGAGCATGCAGCAAACAGAGCTCCAATGAGCTGGAAAGTCCCCTTTAGATGATGCTTTGCTGAGTTCTCCCCTACACTCCTTCCACACTGCTCTGCATTTCTCTCCTCTGCAGTTGCACTGTAACTTTTGGAGGGGGAAGTGACTTAAATGCAAGTGCCTGTTCAAAGCATTTGCATTCAAAGGTGTCTCATGAGAGAGAATCCAAACCCCACACAGAAGGCAGAGCCTTTCCAAACTGAAAATTCAGTTCAGTTGGTTCTCACTGAGCTCGGGATGAGCTGGTCAGTTCCTGCAGCTCTGGATTGCATTCTGAAAAAAAGCTCAAATGGAGAGGCCTTTCCTGAGGAATATTACAGCAAGAGAGTTCAAACCTTTGCCTGTAAAAACTCTTCTGGCTTAAAGGCCAAATGAGCCAGAGGAAGCTTTGTGGCAGAGACAGTCTGGCACATGCTCTGCTATAAACACTGAAACTGGGCTGATATTCCCTGGAACTGCTTTGGCTACAGCAGAATTAAAACTCTTTCAACTGTGTGTTTGCACTTCAGCAGAAAACTATTTCTATCCTAAATATATCTCTGAATGTGTTATGGTTCCTGACTTCCAGACTGAATACACTGCAGCCAAGTGCTAATCTTGAAATGTTATCAGCTACTGAGTCTAATATTATCTCAGGTGAGAAATCAGATCTCCTCCACGGAGTCCTTATTTGTCGTATTTCTTTCCTTGGCTTTCCAGTCCTGCCTTTTAGGCTGCATATTTGGTCCAGTCCTAGCCCAGGAGCTGCAGGTTTAACAGACCACACGTGAGGCGGGATGTAGACCTCGGAAAGCTGAGGGAAGAGGAGATTTTTTGGCAGGTCCATCTTACCCAAGGCTGGTCCCCACCCCAGCTATCACCTCAGTGACTCAGTTCCCACTGGTGCCAGCATCCAAGTCCAACTGGCTGCTTTCATCCCGTGACAAGATTTGGGTCACCCTGCCAGCCCTGTTTATCAGAGCTCTGCTAATCACAGAATGCAGCTCCACCACTGGAAACCCTTCCCTACAAGTCCCAGGTGCCCTATCCTACCTTAGCTGTTTGCAGAACGATTACACGGGAAAATGCCACAAATAGCTAATCCCAGCACGGTCCCCCTTTGTTTCTCTGCCTCCTAAAAGTATCAGACCAGGGAAGTCAAGACTCACAGCACAGCAGAATTCCAAAGTGCTTCTTTCCTCGTGGCTTTTAGCTGCCATCATGTTGGAAGTATGAAGATGGCATTACAAACTGTTTCTGAAATCCTTTCACTGGGGAATGCCATTATCTAAATGCCAAAAGATGAGTTTACAAAGTTGCTCCTGTGTCTGAAAGGGAACATATTACTCTAAAATGTAAAGGTAAGCCACACCATTTTTGGGGGGCTGGTAAATCACTTTCGAGCTAGACACAATTGTTGCAAAGTAATGTATCAGGTGTTCTGAATAATTGATTTCCAAGTGCTTTTAATAAGCCATATGGTTTTATATATTACTTTTTATGTATAGTGTTTGCTATGAAACCACATAGGTACATAAAACTTGTGTGCCAGAACTGGGATTTCCTCAAGTATTTGAAATTCTGGGACTCAGAAACCATTTCACATCTTTTCAGCAATTATCCAGAATTATGAATAGACTCAGTGACTTTCAGCTTGTAAAATAAAACATTCACTTATATAAGAAGTAAAAAACATTTACTGAGAGAACTTTTCCTTCTATTTGGTATCTTTATTTATCATTAGCCCTAAAGTTTCTGAATTTGGGTCTGAGGAGAGTTTCAGGTAAGTGAATCCCAGGAGGGGAGATGAACATTACCCCAGGGTATATGGATTTTCTTTGTGACTCCAACTGAATGTGAAATCTTCAGCTTAGAATATGAACTTTTACTGGCTGGGCAAACAGTTTAAACTCTGAGCATGAGAATGCAAAGCTTCAGCCTTAGACTGGCACAGAAAGAGCACTTAACACACTGTAGCATGTAGCTGTGTTTAGGGAGACTGCTAATGCCCAATAAATATTTATTTCTGCAAAACCATCTCCAAGTAGGAGCCTAACTCAAGCCAAACATATCTGAATCTAAATATGAACATAACCTAATAAAATGTTTTCATTTTTAAATTATACATTGCATTCAGGATTTTAGAATGCATCTAAAATTCTCTTTGTTAGCATGGATTAATATTTTAAAGCTGGAAATATGACAAGGAGACAAAAGGAGTATTGTAGCAGATTAAACAAAAAACACCCTTGCCACATTAAAATAGCTTTTAGAAATAAAGGGACAGCTGTTCACAGGATGAAAAGAAGTTGGAATAAATGAAACAACTACATGATGCCTTGATAGCCTGATGTATGCACTCGAATGCCACAGATCTCTCTTTGTACAATATTTATATTTGCTTCTCAGTAAGATTAACTGTGTTCTTATTATTCATTTGCATTTATGACTCAGTTTCAAAACAGCTCTCAGATCCCCTCCACATCTCAGTTTTGCCTCTAAAACAACACCTGTGTCCTGCAAAAGAACAGTGTTCCTGCAGAACATAAACTAATGAGAAGTCAGGCCACTTTTTTCTTTTCCTTTTTCTTTAAGAAATGGTCTGAGCATGAGCATATTTCCTAATTTTGCTTCTATAACAAAGGAAAAGTGAAAATTTTCTGCAAGCTCCTTTGGATAAATAAAATAGCAAATGTTCCACCCTGTGGCTGTATCTGCTTGCCCAAGAGAATCCTAGAAACCCTGTAACTCGGGGTAAGGTTGTCTCACAGCTTAGAGGCCACAACTCCCTTAGAAGCCAGCACACAGGCACATGTGGCTGCAAGGCAGAGAGGAAAATTAACGTTCTCTGAAATTTAGTCAGATCAAACTTGAGCCAGGTTTTTCCCATCCAGGTTGGTAACTGGTTTGATTTTTGGGCTAGCAGCTCACCCCTGGAGCTCCCTAAAAAATCAGTGTCTCTGCTCAAACTTCTCTGCATGTCAGAGGTGAGTGAAGTGAGGGAAAATCGAGCTGTCACAGTGAGAAAACCACAGAAGAGCTTGTCTGTCCTCCCAGCTCAGCTGGGACAGCAGAGGTGCCCTGCTAAAGGTGTTGTGTGGCTCTCAAAAACCTCCAAACAGCCCTGACACCCTCCATCCAAAACACCCACCATCCAGAACGCCCTCCATCCAGAACGCCCTCCATCCAGAACAACCTCCATCCAGAACGCCCTCCATCCAGAACAACCTCCATCCAGAACGCCCTCCATCCAGAACGCCCTCCATCCAGAACGCCCTCCATCCAGCACGCTCTCCATCCAGAACACCCTCCATCCAGAACAGCCTCCATCCAGAACACCCTCCATCCAGAGCACCCACCATCCAGAACAACCTCCATCCAAAACACCCACCATCCAAAACACCCACTATCCAAAACACCCACCATCCAGAACACCCTCCATCCAGAACAACTTCCATCCAGAACAACCTCCATCCAAAACACCCACCATCTAAAACACCCTCCATCCAGAGCACCCATGATCCAGAACACCCATGATCCAGAACAACCTCCATCCAAAACACCCTCCATCCAGAGCACCCTCCATCTAGAACTCCCACCATCCAGAACGCCCACCATCCAAAACCCCCCAGAGAGCCACAGGAGGCTCTCACCAGGCTCGTGGCTGTTTCTGCAAACCCTGCAGCTGAGCCATGGGGGAATTCTCCACAGCAGAGCCCTGGCACCACCCCGCTGACAGAACCACTGCCAAACCTCCCAAGCACGTGGCATTCCTGTGCCTGGAGAGCAGTTCTCAGGGGATTTTCCCTCGGGAAGGAGGGAATTGCCTGTTCCCTGCCAGGCTCAGGGATTTGGTGTCTCAGAGCTGGCTGGCAGGGTGGTGAGGGTGAGCTCCCCACCTCCTCAGTCCTGGTCCAGCAAGGAGAAATGGGCACAGCCTGTGGGGAGCAGGTCTTGGGCAGAGCACTGGGTGAATATTCAGTGACTGAGGCACTGCAGGTTCCTTCCTGTGCCAGGCTGTGGAATTTTCACAGATGGTTTTTACCCTCACAGCAACAAGGCTGGTGAGCTCCAGGTAAAACCACCATCCCTTGTGCACTTACACTATAAACTGGTCATATCCTGTGTCCTATGCTAGGGGGAAACAATTCCCAGTAAAAGGGATTCTATTCTGTCTCTGCTTGCCACCATTTTCACCAGTCTACCCTTCAGAAACATTCCATTTTGTCCCTTGCAAAACTACTCCTTAGAATATTGATCCATTCAGGCAGTGCCTGCCTCTGAACTTTTTCATTAGAGAAGGATTAAGGTGGGCAAGCGAAAAAAAAAAAACAACAGCGTTCCTTGGAGTATATAAGTAGTGTGTTAGAAATTAAGCACCACAAAAGTGAGTCATGGGGTAGAACAGATCGATGGTAAAATTCAAATGAATGCACTTGCAGCTATCAAGTGATCCAGAAATGCTGATTCTCCCTGCAGGGCAAGTGCTGTGCTATGAGGGAAACAAAACAAAAATGAATTTATCATACTGTTCTTCACTTGAAGCAAAGTGTGAATACTTGATAAGAAAAACGTATAAAGTTGAAAAATAAGATTAATGTAAAACAATTTTGCTTTGCTTTTTGTCCTCTTGCTCACAGTGAGCAGTGCTCTCTACACATTACTAGTCCACTATAAAACAAGAAAAGTTTCGACAGAAATCTCAAGAGAAGTCTTAAAGGCAGAATGGGAATAAACCCTCAAACAACAGACCTGCATTCCTGCCCTGCACGTGTCCTGCATCGTTCCTGTCTCCAGGAGCAGGGAACGAGCCCGTGTGCTAATGACACATCCACACCTCATCCCTTAAAGCTGCTTTAAATTCCACCCTGGGATAATCAGGATTCAGGCTGTTCCAAGGCTTGGGACTCACAGAGGCAGTGGAGAGTCCTCGGGTTTTTTAGTACATTTTAATTCTGCCCCCACTGGAGGCGAGGGCTGACTCCATACCTCGAGACCCTGCCGAACAGCTTGGGTGTATCTTTTGGACATTGATTTTAATGTTTGGAATTATTTTGTGGACGGTGTCTCAGCAAGTGTGTGCTGAAAGGAGAATGATTAAATAACTCCTGTTTACCTAAGAAATCCCTTCATGGCAGACAGAGATGTAAAACCTTGCCATTTCCCTGATTTCATGTGATTTAAGGCAAAGCTGTATGAGGTAGCATGGCATGACGTGTGATGGGTCTAACCCCACCGTTTCAGTGTCACAGTCTTGACACATATTTTGGGGAGTAATTTGTCCCTGGCTGGTGGTCCAAAGCCTGTGTGGCACATTGCACATGCCTGGTGCATGAAACTCAGTGGTTCAGTGAAAGGGACACACGATAAACAGGAGAGGTTTCTGGACATCATTTCTAAACAGCAATGACAGAATTCTTTGTTATTTTCAGATTAAGCTCTTTTCATCCGACTCTTTTAGAAGCAAACAGCAGAGACAAAATGAATCCCAGACTTTTCTGACTGTATCTGCTTCCTTCCATTGAATGGTGAGAATGCATTGCCTTCTTTAGGAAAACCATCACAGCCTGTTGGTTTCCAGTAACACATTTCATGTCACTCCTAGACTTGTCTGAAAATTGTACAAAGTATTTTCATAAAACTCAAAACAAGCTGAGATATTTGCAAGTGTAATTTGTAAAAAATACCCCCCAAACAAACAAACTAACTCCCACAAACAAACAAAAACAACAAAAAAAAGAAATATGGCTTCATTATCTTGTGGGAAAATACACAAAGCAGCTGTAATATGTATATAGTTATATGAACTATTTGAAATATTAAGTAAAAGTAAAAAGTTACAAAATACTAGAGGTAGGACTGCAGTTAAGAGGGACCATTTTGTTCTCCCTGCTTTATAGCCACAAAAATCAAGAGTGATTCCCATATGTCCATACCTCCTGATTTAATTTGCACCTGTCTCATTGCAATGTAATGAAGAACCTGTTGCACTTTTGGGTACTTCAGAAGCTGCAAATTAAAACACCAAATTTTTTCTAGACCCAACTGTCATTTGTTAGTCCATTTCTCTTCTAGCACAACTGAAGAATATTTTTATAAATAAAAAAATATCTTCCCCAGGTTTTTTTTTTTTCAGAGGCCAATATTTTTGTATTCAGTGCTCAGTGTATGATGCAGATTAAAGATCATTAAGAATACTTAATATAATAAATAGTTCCATTAGGAATATTAGTATGAAATGAAACCCTAGGTGCGCGCATGTTCTAAATTTATGTGGCCCAAAATTTTGAGGATGCATTATAAACACTCTGTGGGCTGTTTTCCAGACAGGATGCCTTGATCAGAGCCATGCAGCAAGAGACACTGGAGGGAGAAATAAGGTAAGAAACTGAATGAGGGGGATTGATTAGTACAGCCACCACAACACATAAGAAACAACAGTTTCGATGAAGGAAAAAAAAAAGCCTGTAAAAATGTTCTTACATGATATTTGTGACCCCTGATTTTCTGCATGACTGGGATTGTCCTGGAATACCATACCCTGCTTATCCCCAATATTTCATGGTTGGTCTACTTAGGAAGGAGCACAAACCAACGCAGTGTAAATCAACAGACTTTAAATAAGACTGTGGTTTGTCCAAATAAAAGAATCTATGGCATATGTATTTTCAGGGATGAAAATAATATAGCAGATAGATTAAAGAGGATCTAACCGTAGTTCAGTCTCCTCTGGGCACCGAGATGTAAACACTTGTTCTGCATCACGAATAATACACCCGATCAATGCTTAGCCTTTGAAAAATCTTGAACAAAGTTTCCCTCAGAATGATCAGAGGCAATCACACCGTGGGTTGCTGCTTAAAAGCTTTTACCAGGATGTTCTCAGTCGATTTCACGTGGCTTGAATACCTGCTGTGGTTACCCAGAATGTGGGGGTGCTGCTGGATGTGTCCCACACAGGTTTTGGTAACCCTGAAGCTGGGTGTCCACAGAAAACAGATCCGCTCCAAGGGCTGATGCTGCAATGCCTCCTAGCAAGGAAAATTTTGGAGTTCAGCGGGAGCACTAGGCTCAGCAATTACGAAAGAACACCTACTGAAAGCAATCTGAATATCTAGATTTCCAGATTACAGAGACACAGAGGCAAGGGCCCTGCTGGCAGTTCAGTAAAACCTGCAAGGGATCGGCCTGCAGCGCTCCCAGGAAGCACAAACAGCTCCAGAGACACTCCCTGAGGCCCGGGCAGCAGGAGCAGGGACTGCTGACAAATGGGTTTCATTTCTTTAGCAACGCACACGCTGAACCTGACGGTGCTTTTTACATTGCACAGGGGGTTATAAACACAAATACCAGCACAGCACTGCTACGGCCACGCTTAAATCTAACCCTAAAGTGTCTTCTGGCTCACAACAATAACAAAACAGCCCTTCAGAGACCACCAGTGCTGTGCTCTGAAGGATGCATAGTCTAAGCCTGCATTTATTAGAGAATCTGGCCACTCATCCTGCAGCCTTCTAAGATTTGCCAGAGTAAGTTGACTTCAAACAAGCGTGATCAGCACTCAGTCACTTTGTGCTGATATGAAAGCAGAATTCGGCTCTGTGATATTGCTGCAGTTGGCTCCTACTCTAGTGCATAAACAATTATTGATCAATTTGCAGACCACTTGGAGAAGCAGTCTGAGGAGCTGAGCATGAGATACCCACAGAAAACATGACAATTCCATAGGCATTTTAAAAGAACAAAGAAATTTTATGTACTATTAGTCAATTATTTAAATAATATTTAGATTTAAAAAATAAAAAAGATAGTACTCTAAGGTACAGAGAAACTTCTTCATAAACGGGAAAGTTTGTCCCCGGAAGAGATCTGTCCTCAAAATTACTATTAATTCAGTTACAAAAAGCTTTTCACCTTAAAGGATAACAGCTGAAGCAATGCCAGTCCCTTTTATATCTACACTATTTAAAAAACAGGAAAAATACTTATAGAGTGTCAAACCTAAAATCTTGACCATAAGTGGGAGCAACACTAAATCCTCCCCCAAAGTCGGTTTGGCCTTGCTGTTTTATTCATGATAACCAGAAGTTATGGGTCAATTAGAGAGTTCATGATCCAATACTACAATTACACAGAAAGATATTTCATTCATCCTGCCTAAAACTGACTTTGTACAGCAACAGTTATTCTAAACATTGCAACATCAAACCTGATAGATCAGGTCCTATCATAACAACCAAAAAATACTCAGTGCTTCCTTCAATAAACCTCCTCAAGTAATTTATTCCATAAGTTCTAAAACCCATTTGGACATCTGCATCACATCTCATTGCAGATCCTTCTGTGGATTAAATACTGTCCTTTCTTAAGGTGAGAAGCAGCTGCTCTGACTGTACAGACTTTGTTCAGTGGAGGTTGAACAACTTCATGGCCCGGAGTCCCAATTCCATTTGGATGTCAGGCAAAAATACTGCAGGAGCCAGGCAGGAGGCCTTGATGCTCAGAGCAGGTCACATTCCTGTGAACGTCTGAACAGAGTAAAACTTTAAAGGCCCTCGTTTTCTTCAGCTTATCAGAATAGCTGGTGTTCAATATTTAACATCTTCCCCCCACCAAATTTACACTTAGGTTGAAGGAATGTTTTAAATAAAACATTAATGTGGATACTATCAGTGGTAGGGAATAGAAAATAAAAACTGTCGAGATGTTAAGCCTTAAACGCATCATTATTTCTTGTTGGCCACCTTCATGTCCCAAATTTTGTACTCAGGATAGTCATAGGCTGTGACCCCTTTGTGTAATGGATTATTTCTTTCTTCTGCCTTCAGAGTTTTTTCAACTGATTTGGGAGAAAAGTGAGTTTTAATGATTTTTTTTCTTTTCCCTCAAAGACATTTTTTTTTTATATTCAGTAATGATTTTCAACATCCAAACTCTGTCTTGAATGTGCTTATTTCCCTTATATTTACTTTCTTGTTTGTCTTACGTAGAAATTAAGGTTGGTTAAATAATTTCTAATTTTTTATTAATTAAAAAAGATTTTTTTACCCTTTATGAAATAGCCTTAGAAACAGATTCCTTCCTGTCATTGAAAGAAACATTTGATAATATCCACCAGAGGAAAAGAGACATTTCACCCGTTGTAGGTACCACACCAAATCTTTAAATGCCTGGCGAAATTAGGTAAAAATGTTAAACTTTCATCTGGGCAGTTATAAAACCCCAAAGTTTTGATACTATGGCAAGGTTTCTTCCCTGGCTGCAAATCCTCAACACCCAACACAAAGAGCAGAATAAGCAGGAGCAAGATGAGGATCGCTCAGCTGATTGTGTGAGCAGAACAGAGAACACACTGACACCAGAATTACTGCCTCTGATTAGGGATGAGCTGCTGTGACCCACTGAACCTGAGCTTTTGCTTTACCATTAATGCTTGCCAGGGTTGTCTCCATCCTGCTTTAAAAGAAAAAATAACAAAGAACTTCAAATGCTTGAATGGCTGTAATTTTCTACATAGAGCCTATTATATTATAAAAGAACTAATGTGCAATCTGAATAGGTAAAGGAGAAAAAAATAAAATAAATTGGTCTAGCAATATTTAAATGATGGCAAATGTAAGTTTAATATAAAACCATATTAGAACAATTGAGAATCACAAGAGGCTGATTTATTATTTATATAACACACTAAAAGTTATCTGTAAAGGAAATTGTGTAATATGCAGTAAATTAGATAAAGCTGCACTATAAATTGGGATTAAATCTTAAACTGGTTTTAATATTTAATATGCTATCATGACTCACATTTTCAATAACACTTGTTCAAAGTTCAGGAAGAAGTGTGAAAGCAGACCGAGGAGGAGCACTTGCAAACCCTTGCCTCCTGATGATGCAAATTAAATCAGATCATCTCTCAATTGCCAAGACCAGACAAAAGTAGCACAGGTCCTCTGCTGAGGACCTGGTCCAAACTCACCAGGGATACTGGAAAAACTCTCATTAAATCCAAAGAGTTTGGGTCACAGAAACTGCACAGGGTGCAAGGAGATGAGTTCTTGTTCATCTGAGAATGCATTTCTTAAGTTAAAACCTCTTTATTTGTGGAGTTCCACCCAAGGTCCTGGGGAGCACTGATTTCAAGGGTGTTGACCTGCATGGCTTAGTCCTTCCTCAGACATTTAGGTTTTGCAGTACCATGAAAAAACAATTGTCTCACAGTCTGTGGCCTTAACACAATGTGCAAAGAAAATAAATCAGAGTCCTTGACCGACAAGGTTTATAACTGCAGATGTCAAACAACAGGCAGACAAAAGCAGGGACGGTTCAAGGAAACCATGACACAGCTTTGGTCAGCACTTTAGGCAGTGATCTCAGCACTTTGGCAGCCTGACTCCCTCAGGAGGCTTCAAAGAGGAAATGGCTTTGTTCCGCTCAGGGTCAGAGGGAATCTCAAGGGCACCGAAGTTCTCCAGCCAAGGGGCAGGGGTCGGGCTGGGGGGGGGAAGTCAAGCTGCAACCTCTTCATCCTAGAAAAAGTGAGACATGGCTTTACGAAGGGCAAATGGTTACGAACTGGTCCAGAGGAGAAGATAAATTACAGAATCTGAGATGATATTTCAGCAGCAACAATCTGAATGGAAATGAGTGGGTGACATTGTTGGTAAAGATCACAGGAGAGGATTTGCACTGCTAAGCAGGACACAAAATGATCCTTTATCTGCACAATACTTAACTTGTGGATCACTGAAGTCCTAGCACAGATATTCTTTGTGAAATCACTAGTAAAATATAAATTTATTTATATCTGTGCATACGAATAAAGATATGTCAGGGTAAAAATACTACATATTTCAACTCTTCTCTATCATATTAAAATGCCAGATGTGTAAATGCATGAATATGCTGAATCACAATCTGGCCAGTCTGTCTGACAGTGGAATATTTGGATGGTTTCACACTAAACCAGTCCTCTGCCTGTTGTCTGGACAGACCCTCAGGAGTTTTGTTTGAGTTTATCTTGACTTCAGCAGTTTAACTCCTCTGCATTGCTCTGTTTGATGCCCATCGTTCCCCTAAAAGCATCAAAACACTGAGAGGAGCAGATTTTAAAATAAATGGTGTAATTTGCAGCTTAGAACTTACTAATCTTTTTAAGGCTAATGTGTTCTGCACAAGAAATAATATTTAGTTGTCTGGAATGTTTTGAGCTGCTTAAAACCCCTAATTGTCATGTTGATGAATGTAAAAGAGTCATAAGGCAGATAAATGTGGCCCACAGTGAATTGGAATTACAAATGGTAATGCTTCCTAGCACTGCTGCTGTAGGAAATGTGGATTTTAATTATTGTTTTACTTTAAAAGACATTACTTTGCACAAGAAGAGGTCTCCTTATCTGCATGAACTTCACACTGCTGAGCTAAGCAGTGTGGCTGGAGCATTCCTTGAAGGACAAAGGAGAATCCTCTGTTAACAACCTTTTGGGAACACAGCTTAGTCTTGTGGTCACCTGGTTCTAGGACACAGTTTCTGTACTAAAAGATGTTTCTACTACACAGGACAGCCTCTTTGAGTCTCTTCAGCTCCAGTAGTTTATTTCTTCATTTAAAACTGGAGTTTGTTCATGGCTAGTTACGATTCAGGTCAAAGGTGACACAAATCCCAAATTATTGTGTATTAGTGGCACACTGACTGTACACTATTAGTGCTTATCTGGGCTTTAAAAAGCCACAAGAAAACTTACATTGCCAAAAAAGTCAAATACACAGGGGAAAAAAACCAACACGAACCCACATCCTCCGCTTGAATTCATGTATTTTGGAAACCAGTTTAATTTTCCCTCAATCCCAATATCAGTTAGAGTTTTAGGCATTACACTAAATACTTTTTTTTTTCATTTGTAACAGCCCCTCTCCTTAGAGTTCCGCAATAATATAACTTCTAGACTGTACTTGTATCTTTGTCTATCTCCCCTCCCAGCTTGAATTTATTTCCATGCTTGTTAAAAATATCTGAAAGCCAGCAGCAGTGCCTGGGAGTTGGCCTGACTAAGGCTGCTTTTTATTATCTAGCAAAACTGGTAAAACATGTGAGGGTGTGTTTAATCCGCCAAAATATCCAGTCACTTTTTCTTGGTTGAAAGAAAAGTGATAAATTCTTGATTTTCAAGGGAAAGGTGGATTAGGAAGTAAAGATTTCCATGAAAAGCACACCATTCCCTTTCTGCACTGTCAGAGTCCCTGTTTCTTGGGAATGTATCTCTCTATTTTCCCAAAGAATATTGTAAGTAAAAGTTTATTGATTTCTGGAAAGCACAGACTACGAAAGAAACTGCAGTACTTCTTTTTGCTAAAGACATCTGATGTTCAGAAGGTAAAGGGTAATAAATTAGAGTTCCAGACATTTTCTGCACCTGCTGCCGCTGGCCTCAGTCCCAGGATAACAACAACTGAAATCATCCCTACCAGCACGAGCTTGACAAGACCCACTTGTCACTCACGCAACATCTCCCTCTGTAATGAACCATTTTAGAGGATATTCCTGCAGGCTGGGGTTCCTCTCCAGCGTGGCACCAGGCGCACAGGGCGGTGGGACCAGGCCTGACAGAGCTCCACTGCCTTTAACATTTGGCTGGAAAAATCCCGCAGGGTGGAAATCAGGATCCAGCCCAGCTCTGCTGGGCTCTGCTTGATGCACGAGTACAACCACAGAGCCTCTCCTGTGGGAGAAGAAACCCTGGGAGTGCCCCTGTGTGTGCTTATTCTCCAGATCAGCCCCTGGAATTCCCTCTCACTGCAGAGCAAAGATGGTAGGATAGACAAATAGTCCATTTGGATATTTTCAGGTGTCTCCCTCTCTATATTATTATTACCACTTTCTTGGAAAAAATGTAGCTCAGATAAATGTAAGCCAGTCTCTTTCTGGAAGAACACGCTCTGAAATATATTTCTGGTGCTGATTGTAAGCTAAGAATAATTTATTAAAAAAAAATCCTCAGCAAGAACATACCCAATCTTTATCATGATACGAAAAAACATTATGATTTCCAGCTTGGTATTGTTTTTATGAGTTCCATTCTTTCTTAATAGAAACTTGAATAAAAACCGGTCTGGCCAAATCTCTCTATTTTATTTCTTTTATTGTAACCATTAAATCAGCTTTCATTTCATTACTCTAATTGTGCCTGGGAGCAGCAACTGCCACCTTAAGGCACATAACCTAATTTAAAATGCTCACAGCTCATTCCACCTTAAAATATATTGCAGTACTTAGGTTCAGCACAGCAGGTCAAGCTATACAACAGCACTCTTGTGATCAGAGGACTTTTTGGCAGTTAAATCAGGAGAAAGACTGAGGCTATGTAAAAAAAAGTAACATTTCTCTTGCTTAAAAGATACACAGTAGTTGACATAACCATTTTTTATTTGTACCTTAAGTGTCTCCAGAGGATTCTTATTGAGGTAGAGATTTCTCACATAAGGAGCATTTCTTGGCGCAGCACACAAACATCTAATTCACTCGGATGATTTTTACTGTGGGGATTATACATGTAAAGAGCCACCTTGCTGGGCTGTGAGGGGAAAATCCATAATGATGATGTATACGCCTGTTTGTGCTGCTTGTGTGGGTTTTTCTCCCATTGTTTCCGACTGTTCTCAGTCTTTATCTAGTCCAGATCTCCCTGTAAACTGCATATTCCCTCCATTTTTTGATGGGGAATTGAGACACACAACAATCAAACAGCTACCTAACGTTACCAAGGAGTGCAAAGACAGAGCAGGCATTTAAATTTAGGTCTCCTCCTTCCCAGGTGAGTGCTCCATAGAAAAGGTGCTGCTGTAGCTTCTCCTCCTTTCCTCTCTCATTGCACAGAGAACAGACTCACATTCCCTACAGCAGCATTTCTGAAAGACCTTCCCCTGGCTGAGGGATCCCAGCCCCTGCAAACAAGGCCGTGAGTTAAACACTTTGCTTGAGGAGATGTGGAGCAGACCTTCATCAGCAGGAAGGGCAATTACAAACCTGACAAATTACAAATCCAAACAAATTACAAACCTTGTTGTAAGGTGCAATAAAGGGGCAAACCAACATTTCTGATCTTGAACATCCACCAAAAGCCCAAGAGCACATCCCATCCACCTGAAATCCCTGCCTTCAAAGCTCTGTAACCCAGAGTCTGGTCCCTGCTGGGCCAAAAGAAGCCAGAAAGGAGACAAATCCACTAGGGGAATCAGGATTTGTGTGAGGTGCAAGGTCCAAGGGAATTCAGTACAAACAACTAATAAATATCTGCAGCCTGGTTGTTTGCTTTGGAAGCAGGAGGGATATTTTCCTTTGTCTTGCAGTGAGCCAGGCTGGTAGGAAATAACTCCCTCCCCACTCTCCCTGGAAGGCAAGAGCTCAGGAGCTGCTCATTTCATGAGCTAAACAGACCCTAATTGCACCTCAAAGCCAGAGGCACTGATGAAGGACCCGGCAGTCCCTGGGCTGGACATCAACAATAAATGGATCCATCCTACTTGTGAAGCTGTTTCAGATATGAGGAAGCAAGAGATGGATCGGTGGATCTTGACCAAAACCCCAAAATAATCCTATTTTGATGCATTCTGTGGTGTAACATCTCTATAAGTATTTACATAAACACATATTTACATATTTCTAGATACTCACATGCCCCACCCATCTATCAAACAGATTCTCAGGACGAGGGCTCATCCCTTCATATATGCATTCAAACAAAGGCAAAATACAAACTTTAAAACTTCCTCAAGCCTTCTTTTTGCAGATATTTTAAAACAAGTTTTTCCCCTTCAAACAAATCAGCATGTTTTAAAAACTCTTCAGTTGAAGTGTCATTGATGAAATACTCCAGGCTGGGGAACTTCACTATGTGATAAGACTGCCTTAGCTGTGAGCTGAGGCATCCCAAAATGACAGTTTTCAGAAAACCCTGATTCTGTTTTCATAATGTAAATTAGATGATTGACTGGCATATGGTTACCCCGTTGTTATGACATAGCTGTGTGTATTTTCTCTGCATCAATAAAATTAGAACTTGAAAAAGGCACTCATTTAAATTGGAGCATGAACAAAGCCCTAATTTAAACACATCATACATACAATGTGCAGGGATAATAGAAATACATCTGCATCAACTTGATCCACATTACAGCTGACATCAACCTGCTTCAGAGGTAAGGACACCACAGGCCGCTGGAGAGCCACAGATATTCCAGCAGCCAAACTGCTGCTCATGGACTTCACCTTCCACCCAGTGCAGGAAGGTGAAGCCTTCCACCGTATGGCATCATTTCATTTGAATTCCTGATTATTAGGAGCCTGACTCTCAATTGTTGTTTTTCAGTCTTGGAACTGTGTTTCACAATAGTGCCAAATTTAGTGAAAATACTTTCCGTGATTTCCCTAAAATATTTTTGATCCCACCTACACATCCTCTGATGAATATTGAATTGTTTTTACAAAGTGCAATAGCCCAGGTAACAAGGACATGAATATGCTGCCTCTCTAGGTGCTTCAGGGACAGAGGTTCAAAACCCTGCTGAAATTCTACCATGTCCACACAACTGCTGTAATCTTGCTGTCCAGATGAGGGACACGAGCATCTCCTGCCTCCTTTTTTGCATGCTCAATAAATACAATTTTAACAGAGAACTGCAGTACTAAAACCAGTGGATCATTAATTTTTGAGTATCTTCCCTAGATACTTTATCTGAGCAGCTCTGGAGCAGAACACAAACATCGAATCCACGAGGATTAATTTTTACCACAGAGATTACATATGGTAAAACGTGTCACGTAAAAGCTTTGTGATGCCCTGGTGGGATGAGGGCTTTGGAGAGGATGCTTGTTTTGAGAAATGTTGGAATATAACTGAAAAATAACATTACCTGAAAAGGCAGATGAGCACGAAGGCTTTTGGGCCAGGTTCAGGCAGGAATGACAATCCCTTGGGAATTGGCTGATGGCGCCTGTGATGCAGTAACCTTCTTTTTGTGCATATTGGCAGCTTCCTTCTAAACTCAACTTTGTAACCCAAGTATCCAGCACGTTTAGAATTGCAGATGTGCGTTCTGAGAATTTGCAGTGTTTGCCAGAAAGACACTATATGATATTAGCACAGTTGGTTCTGAATTTTAAACCCAAATCTGATGTTCTATGACTCACAGCCTCAGGAAAGAATTAGATGAATATCTCATAAGGGGAGAGACACTGCCTGAATGTCTTTATAGAGGAGATATGCTGAATAATAACCATTATCTCCATATGACAAGCTACCATTCTATTTAGGATCTGGTGAGCTGCTATACAAGCAGAGAATGCCACACAGATAGTCATATCTGGATTATCTTTAATATACTTAGAGTGCCAGAAATCAATGGAGCTGCAGCAGCACAGACCTCATTGCTTTTTCTTTCAGTTGATGTCCAGGCTGCCTCAGTGACACCCCTGGACAGTCCACTCTGGAATCCAGGCTGTCCCAGCACCTCCAGATAAAGCTGTCCCAGGTATCCTGCTTGTGCTGTAATCACGCCTCTGGTCACAGCACTGCATCAGCTCCAATTTGGAACCAGACAATCAACCGGCACTTGAAATAAGGAGGGTATTTACCAGAGCCTCAAGATAGCCGGCCTTTCATTTAGATAACCAGCACTTAATTTCCATGTACATCGTTCTTGTAACAAAGTCCCTCATGGCACCAAAAACAGTTGGTACCATGTGAATCTGGCCCCAAGTAGATCTGAGTGGAATTTCTGTTAATAAAAATATTTACTATGCCTGGTTTTGAAAAGCCTGGGTCACCTCCACAGACCATTGCTATTAAGTCTAGAGTGGCCTTATTTTCAGAGTTTTCAGATTCCACCATTTGCTAGGGTTTCTAGGATTTGCACTGGGCATTCCTCTCTCTTGCAGGACTCAGGAGCACTCTAGTTGGCTTCAAGAACTTAAAGCAAACTCTGTCCAAAGAATTACAACAGAGAAGTGAACAACAGCTTGTGGCATTGCAAGACTCGTGGTCCCATGTAAATCAATCTGCTCCAAGCACCCCCATTATAATTCTTTTTGAAAGGCCCAATAAATGCTCGCATAAACTGATTATAAATCACAAATCCTTTAATGACTTACAGGAGGACGCTGCTTTGCATGGGGAGGAGGTGCACTTCCATTTGTCTGTCTTTACTGCCTAACTAGGCTCACATCTGGAACAGCAGGATTTATGGCACCTTCAGGCCGTAATTCTGTTAAAGAAACATGGAAACAGCTCCTTTCATTGTGCACCTCTAGGAGATGCCCACACAAAACTGCTCAAGAGTAGCTGGGTTGCTCCTCTGACTTATCAATATTTTCATTTCTTTTTTTACAGAGAAAACCTCGTGGCATTGTCCTCAAATGTCCCGAAGTTCAGCAGCAGGACGTAATGGCAAATATCAACATTCAAATAACACATAATTTGCCGTATTTAACAAAACAACACCCCAAATTCCTAACAGAAATGGAACACTCACGGTACCCTGCTGCTAAATACACAGTGTAAGGATTCTTTTTCTGGAGAGTTTTTGTATTCAATAACCCCAAAGGCCAGAGATTGGAAGAGAAAGCATGGGTTTGTTTGTGTTTGGTGGATTTTAGGGATGGTGTGGTGTTTCAGCATGGCTTACCTCTTACTTCCTCCCACTTTACACTTGTTTATCCCATTTTCCTGTTGGATTCATGGTGAATCTCTGGCTTAATCTTTGTGAACAGGAGAAGGACAATACTGGAGCATTCACTCGTTTGCCCTTCAATTTCTGATCACAATTATTGTGAGAAGAGAGAGAGCTGCATTAGAAATAGGTGTGTTTTAACAAATATCAGCACTTCTGGCTCTGTACTTTTACATCCCTGGTACCACTTCTAGACTATACCCAGGAGGAGTCTGTGTGCTAATGCTGGCCGATTTGGCTTGTGAAAAGTGCCTCCATAAATAGAATTATCCTTTCAACATCAGTCCCTCTCCTTCCCTTATGAGCAGCATCTTTCATTTTTCACAAGGTGCAAAAAGAACCTACTGATGATAATGTCCTTTTGCTCCTCTAGAAAAGGAAACTCTTAAGCCCCTCCAGCAAAACATGTTCCTATTTAACAAGTAACTGAATAAATGCAAATTCCATGGAGCTTTGCTTAATGGGGTACTTCAGTTCAAAGCTGAAGAAATCAGGGATGCTAACTTAGAAATGCTCCTTTCCCCTAAACTTCAGCTCTGCACAGAATCAGGGAAATAAAATCAGCTGGAAAAGATATACATAGACCTAAAAACAAAACCCAAAACCTCTCAAAATTTGAGATGTAACGAACTATTCTCAGATATGTATATAGATAAAGTGATTTTTAGCGAAGTGGCAAGAAAGACGTGACTTTTCATCCAAAATTAGGCTGGTGTGGAAACTGAGTACAGCAGTGCTGATGTATCACACCTTGCAGGCTTTGCCAGTCCCAGAGAAACCACAGCAAAGCCTTCATGACTCAAATATTAAACTTTTGGAAAAGCTTTTGTTTCCTCCCGTGCTGCTCACCCAAACAGAATGATTGGTAAACATCTGCAAAGGCATTGCTCGTTCCCTTTACAGCCCTCCTCAATCTCCAGTGCCATAATGGACCCACAAAAACAGTGACAGCTTGAATTGGACAGCTCAGGATCGACACTGCTGCATTACATCTTAAGAAATATTGTCTCCTGGGCCATTCAAGCTCCTTCATAAGCAGCTGTGGTCTTTTTCTTCTCCTGAGAATGCAAGATTTAGGGAGAAAAAAAAATGGATTTTTTTTTAAACTACAGCTCTTCAGTGCAAAGCACCTGAAACATGAAAATAGCAGCAGCAGCACCTCCAAAATCTCTCATTTCTTGCTGCACTGTCAGATCTGAGTTGTAATAAGTTTCTTTCCTGCAGACAGAGGACAACCCCAAAAGCACAGACAACACCCATGGTCTACAATGGGTGCCAAATGGCAATGTTCAAATCCACTTTCTTCCAATATTGTTCCTTGTTTGGGATTTCAGACATTATTTTGTGGCTCAAAGCAGAAATTCCAGGGCCCAGAGAGTATATAGTGTGTAATAGAGAGCTCTCCAGAGAAGTGTGGCTTCTGGAGCAAGGGGAAAACATGAACCTAAACATTTCTAGGGGACAAAACTAATGGTGATGAAGAGGTAACAAGATTTAGTTGGATAGAACTAATTACTCATGGTAGGGGATGAGAGCAAGGGCTTGCTTTGGCAATAAGTGAATTTACTGAAAGAAGGAACAAGTAATAAGCCTAAATATGGGCTTGATTAAGGGAAAGATTTTCAAAATTCAAGGTATGGAAGTAATTAGACAGAAAATTAGGATGGGGAAAATGGCACCAAGTCACTTGGAGACATAGTATATAAAAAAAGTAGATTTTCCTTTATGCATGACATACACAGTGGACTAAAGCTCCTGTTTTCTGATCAATCTTGCCTTATCACAAAGACATTTATTTTCTAGTCATGAATGACTGGATTCAATTAAAATACAAGCTCTTCTGTCAATTAAATTGAAATAGAAACTCTCCTGACATTCAGAAGTGTTAAAAATCACCAAGTACTACCAGCAGTTGCCATACTTAAACCTCTTCACACAGCGAAACAGAATGTATTTTGCTGCTGAATTACTGTAAAATGTGAGTTTCTATTACCTTGTAGGGATGAATTTAAAGAAAGAAAAAGATTATAGTCCTTTCTAAAGTCTAAGGATTTATATATTTTTTTAATTTCAAAAACAAATATTGCAATAGCAGTATGATGTAGATATGCCAGGGCATGTTGAATTATTGGGTGACTTAATAGAGTCACTTTTCGTCTACATTTAAAAGCTGCCAATTCTTTATTAAGTTTATTTACTTAACCTGCCATTTCATCCAGTCTAGCAAAGCTTTGCTGACACCTCAGCTTAGTTTAGCTTTCTTAGGTGGAACTTTGCTACCTTTAAATGCACATACTCTTGGTTTCAGCTTATTTCACATCACTAAAAATAAAGGGAGTTACTGTTGATACCTGTACTCTGAGTACAATATTTCCTTATGAATTGGAGGGAGCTTGAAGCTGTACTGAAAAATCTTTTGAATGCCCCATGGAGGAAATAAATATTAAAATTTCATCTCTCCTATTCCCTATAATCCACAGAAAGCGCACTACCAGTAGTGGATATTCCCAAGGCAGGACCAGCCCTTCAGTCCCCTCTGTGTCCCTCAGCTGCCGAGGTCCCATGCCCAGGCTGTGCTTTTTTTGTGGCAGGAGCTCCTGCAGAAGGAATGCTCTTGGCTCAGCCAATGATGCTGAGGGAATTCCCTGTAACGTGAGCAGGGATTGCCAAGGATGTGCCAGTGGAAGCTGGCCTCTCATGGGAAGCTTTACCCCTCAAACAGCAGGAGGATATTGGAACTTTACTGGGATTTCTCAGCTGTCAGGAAGCAGAGCTAGAATTCCCTGGTTAATAGTTAGTGCTAGCAGATACCCAACAGGCCTGGAGAGCAGAGTGATGTTAAACTGCTTTGAGTCTCTTATCACCAGGCTTTGGGTTTGTGGTTTGTGCCTTTTTTAAAAGCAGGCCACCAAAAAGGTCACTTCTCACTTGGCTCTTGTTCATTAGCTTTGCATTTAGCGGGATTGTTCTTTATTCCTTCCGTTCTCCTATTGATCCGGGGGGAGAGGAGGCACGGGGGAAAATGACAAATAGGCTGCATTTGTCCCTTCCCTTCTGTCATTTGTTTCACGGGTAAGTGAGTAGAAATGAAGACAGCATGTTCCACGCCGAGTGCTGAGAGCACAGAATATGGCCTCCAGCTAGAGCACAAATAATTTCTATGCATGATGAATCCTTTCAATAACAAGGGCCCTGCTAATGCGGGATCAAATCACAGTCATTAGCTCTTGGCACTGCTCTTAAAATGATATAGAAATCCAAGCAGCATCCAGCCATGCTCCTGCAGCACACACACTAGCCAGGATTTCAGCTGGCAATTTACTTTTAACATCAATGCGCTGGTGTAATTAGATTAAAAAAAAACCCAAGCCATCTGATAGGATAAACTCCTCTAAAAACAATAACCTGCTTAAGGAAATGATGGATCATTCTGAAATAAAGGGCTGTGGTGTGAATCTATTGATGGATGAATTGATTCTGGGACTATTTCAAGACCTGTGGCCCTGTGTGATGGATGATTTTCTATGGCAGGTAACAAACTATTGAAACAAAGCCATATATTCTAGTTCTGATTTTCAGTCACCAGTGCCTTTTGAAACCTGGTGCTCACAGGAGTCACACTTACTGCAGCAAAAATACTGTCAAACTCAGTTCAAGCTCTGACCGTGATCCAGAAGCTTCACAGAGTCATTTAGAAGCATTTCTTGTTGCCTCAAGCCATCGTTTTCTTTTCAATTCTTTTGTATTATTATTTTTACAAAGGTAGTAGTTATATTCCTATTCTAATTTATAATACTATTATTCCATATCTGATCAATTGAAAAACTTTATTAATATCCTCCAAAGTGTAAATTATATATTCTCTTAAAATCCCCAAATAATTACTTTTTCTAAGTTAAGCGAACATAGTATTTTATTTTTAAACAGCACTTTCTTGCAAGTCTTTTTTTTATTATTTGCACTTGCTTTCAGTAACTGCGCATCCATAAAGATATTTTACATTTTATTCTTAATGGATTTTTTAATGAAAAGAAAACCAGTAATTAGTAAAGAATTCTACTTAGATGGATGCTTCAGTATTCCCTGTGTTACTGTTCTTTAGGGAACAGTGCATGGCAAAATAGATACTACTGTTTTATAAATGAGGTTCACAGAAAATTAGACTTCAGCCTGTGTTTCACATTCTCTCAGTCCAGATTAAGGATGTCCCCTGCCCCCTGTATATATTTTTGGCAGTTTATCCACTCAAATAATTACAGCTTCCATAAATTCTCACAGTGCTATTGGATTTGCTGGTTTGATGCAGCGCTGGGATCATGGGACTGTTCAGAGTTTGTCAAGTTGAAATGGGCTCCATTTGTTACCCAATTAGGCTGCGGGGAGGTGCTGGTTAATGAATTCCTTGGAAGGGCCAGCGGGACAGTGAGCACAGGGCCCCCCCTGTCTGCAGGGAGCCCCGGGGAGCAGCTCAGGGGCCTTGGCCGACTCCTGCTCACATCAAAGGAGACCTGGCAGTGAAATTGGCCTTCTAGACTGTGGCAAAAAACCTGCTGACCAAGTGATCCCAAAAATCCTCGAGGTTTAGCTGACTCCAGAAGCACCATTAACATGAAAAACCAGATACCTGAGGGAGGCTCTACCAGTGATGCACTCTGTTTTAAATCCAGAACAGGCTGCTGCTGAGATCTAGAAAACACCATCAGAGGCTCCGATTTGACTATCCCAGCCTAAGACAGATGACACCAAGGCCAAAATCCAACAAAACATCAGAGATAAAATGTTGGTGCAATGGCCTGCTGATACCTTTCCCTGTTGTTCTCTCAATTCCGTATAAACACAGTGCTGAAGTAGCCTGGATCTAACTGAGCCAAAAAAGAGGATCAAGAGGGGTAACATTTTAAAGCTGGTTCAATCCACACTTCTCCTGAAAACAAGTTTTCAGAATGTTGTCATATGATCTTCTCTGGAAGAATATATGTTCTCTTCCAAACCTATTACACTGACTTACTCTGCAACCTTGATTAAAATAGAAGATATATTTTGGAAGCAAATTCCAAGTGATTTTCATATCTGCAAAGAGAATGTAATTATTTTTTAAATGCCTTGACTTTTTCCTCGTCCAAAAAAAAAAACAAACAAACAAACAAACAAAAAAAAACCCAACCACAAGCCACCCACTTTAAATGCTAAATGATGGCTGACCTCAGTGCTAAAGTTATAAACCAGCTGGACATCATTGGTGGCAACATCTGAAAACATCTGTGCTCCTTCTTCTGGGATGTGCTACAAAAACTGATCAGTACAGGAGGACTCGAAGCAGCAAAGGGAAATGTGGTGCCTCTAGACAGCTGATTGCACATTTGTGTCTAATGACAAAGCTTAGAGAGCAATATAACCACTTTTTTATTTAGGAACATTGGGTTCTCTTCTGGAAAACACCTTAGCAATCACTATATGGAGCTCTCCTCTGTTGCAAGCAACCATATTTTACATGTTCCCTGTTATAAACCAGAATTAATTTGCTGCAATGTAATATGAAGATCAAAATTAGAACAATATTTTCATCTTCTCTTCAGTCAGTTTGTTTCATCTAAAAGAAAAATCACAGCTTGAGCTGTGTAATCTCAGCCAAAGATAAATCTCAGTTTATTATGTATCAGGACTTCCTGGGAAGCCATTTGGCTGAATTAAGCTCATCCTTCCTTTTTTGTGACAACTCATGTCATGACATTAAAGGTCATGTTCCTTCCTTTCTGTCACTTTAAATTATGCCATCAATATCAAGAAGTGATTCAACAGAGAATTTAATCAATGCAACAGAATTATTAAAATCACGCGAGGTGGCTGCTTTTCATACATTCCTGCAGCTCCTTTTATGATTTCAGCTAACACTTCGCATTCTTAACAGGAAAAACAGGTGCCTTGAATATAATAGGAAATAAGTTGAGGATGCAAGTCTGCAGAGGAGGAGTAGCTCAAATTCCAGTCACGCCATGCCCATAATCACAGCAATAGCACCACACACACATTCATTAAGGAAACATTCCGTTACCCACTTTGCAATCGCGTTTAAAATGATTTAGCTCAACACTCTATCCCCAAAAGCATACATCTGGACTAAAATAAGAAATAAATAATTTAAAGGGATAAAAGTTTATTGAAAACATTTGCATCTGACTCAATCAAGTGCTTAGTTGTTACTTTTCAGTATCACTATTTTACTTCCATGTTGTTCTTTGGCTTTTAAATGAGAAATTTAGGTTTCATTTTTCAAACAAAGCACCTTTCTGCTTCCCCAGCCTTCTGGCAGAGAGTCCCAATCTCCTTGCTAGGAGATGACTTGGAGTTCCCTACCAGAAACACAAATTGAAGGAATAATCCAACTTTAAACACACCATTTAGTTAATGGTTGTGAAGAACCCACCTGGAGAATCGATTGCCACTCAGCAGCAGAATGCATGCTCCCCTTGTCAGAGAAAGCAGCAAGAACTCTGGGAGAAGGAAATAAAACAATATAGTTTTTAATGTAGCTGCAGATTGAGATATGGCTCTTTTCCACAGGTTTAATTAGTATGGAGGCAGAGATTCCCACTTTGTAATTTCTCTTCCTTAATTGATCCGTAGTTCTATTTTTGAGTTAAAATTCTGCATCCAACTACACACATTACATGTCCCAGGAAACAGAAACAAAGTCATTTGAAGAACAGCCGAGCAGCTCCTATGACATGGATAGAGGTGACTAAAGGATTTGTTGTTAAATAATATGAAATACACTTAACAAGGGCATGGGGAACAGGTATATCAATGGAGAAGAACCTCTCAGTAACACTGGAGTCGGAAAGGCCAGAGGAAAATAAAAAGAACTGACTGAAGAGAACAGCAGAGAAAAGAGGGATGAGAGGAGGGGAAGGGGAAAGAGATGGCTGAGGCAGCAGGACAGGGAATAAAGGCTGCCCCAGTGACCTGCAAAATAAAACTTCACACAGACACAGCACCTGGAGTCCCCCTTGGCCACGGGACTCTGCTTATGCTTTTCAAATAAGTGAGGTCCTGCGGCCCTTCTTGCCTCTCCCACCTGGAACTGCATTATTTTTGTGCCTGCAGCTTCCAGCAGGATTTCTACCACGTGCCGAGACACTTCTCTTACCCTTCCCTTTGTGCACAGGAAGGATCTTTCCCCCTTGCATTTTCTCTCCTCCAAGACTGATGTCAGGCATGGCCACATTCAGTACTGAGAGCCACTTACTGCAGCCTCTTCTGCTGAGTGAATGCTGGAGGGAAAAACCAGCACAATAAACCTTCTCCCTGCCTCTGAGCTAATCTCCACTATTTTAACCCCAATGCCAACCCTGACAGTAAAAAGTCAGTAAGCTAAAAGTCCAGTATTTCTGAGGGGAAGGTTTTGCCTCAGACAAACAACCAGACAAGACAATTCTGCTGTATGCATTTTAAGTTGTGTTCTTGAATATCTCTGAGCAGCCAACTTCAAATTTAACTGTCTGAAGGACAAATTGGAAGAGCTATATAGGACAGATGTGTCATAATCAAATACGAGTATTCTTAAATATTATCATAGAATGCTTTTTCTTCTTGATAAAAGAGGCAGATAGAATATTTTTAAATGCAGCTAGAAATTCCATTTTACATCCAGAATATTGCACCAAATTCTGTTCTTGTTCAGCGCATTCTTTGCTCTTTTTTGTCACTCTGATCTTCTCAAAACCATACAGTCAAATAACTGTGAGCTGCTGGGTTTAGTTTTCAGCCACACAGACATTTTCCTGCCAAGGAAGCAATGACTCTAAAACTGCCTCTTCTTTCTACTCAGTAATTCCAGCCACTATCACTTTAGGAATTCAGATGTAAACAAAGCACCAGGACCTTCTGTGTCTCCCAGTCAAGCCTTGCCTCCAGAAAAACCACGACAGATCCTAGAAACTCTTTTGTGTACAAGTCAGTTCAGGCAAATCTTCTCATTAAAGTCAGTATTTCAATTATAGCCCCAGCAACTACTCACATGTAAAGTTTTACAGTACTAAGCCCACTAAAAATGACAGTGATGCAGAACCATCAAGCTGTATTATAGGCTTAGTTCTCAAAATATTTGGATTTTATTAGCTCAGCAATGAGGCTTCCACTGCATGCTAATCATTCATTAATGCACCTCTCCTTAGAGAGAGGGCCGAGTCAAACCTGTTCCTTACAATTTGATTTTAAAGGAACATATATAATATATGTGAACTACGTATAGTTTTGGACCTCAAGAAATAATCAGCAGTACCTCATCGGGCCGTGTATTCTGCAGGGAATCTGACACAATGCAGAGAAAAAAACCTGAATAATTTACACTGAAATCTGCTTGATTTACAGCCTTCTGTTCTATCTCTGTGGGAAACAGCTATGGCAATGAATCCTCGCAGTAAATCTACATTTAACAAAAGAAGTTACTAAGCTCCAAAGACTGGCCAGTCCAACTTAAATAATCCCAACAAGGAGATAACTAAATCCCAGAGGCTCCAAGAAAGAACACAGAGAGTTGTTCCGCTGTCTGATTTAGCCATAGCCTGGCTGTGGCTGAGGCACCTCAAGGCTGGAATGGACCTGACCCCGTTGTGTCAGGCAAATACAGCACAAGGACTCCCAGGCCAAGGATCTTGCAATCAAAGCGAAAAAGGGATAAAAATGAACACTAGAATCCAAGGAAAAAGGAAACAAAAGCACAGCATTAGTAGGGGCTGCAGCAAGCCCTGCTAGTGCTCAATTTCTTCCAGCAGAGGGTTTGAAGGAGCACAGAGGAGGAAAGGAGTGTAAATTTTCCTGGAGGTTTCCAAGGGGCCTTTGGCAAGCATGGACAGGCTGCCCCAGCACCTCACACTGAGCTGGGCACTGCTGGTATCACCCCCAGTGTTCAAAACGCCAGATTTGGAAATTTCCACCATTTCTGGAGGTGAACATTTAGACACTTACAGAGGGAAAAATGCCCCTGAACAACCAAAGCATTTGCCAGAAGACAAGCCAAGCATTTGCCAGAGGACAGCAGGAGTAAGTGCTGAGCAGCATCCTCAGCTGGTGTAGCCCAACTTTTCTAAAAGATCCCTTCTTAAGAAAACTGAGGACATTTAATGCGTTTTGGAACTGTTGGGGGAAAAACAACCAACAAAAAAAACCAACAAAAAAACCCCCACAACCAAAAGCCAACAAAACAAACCAAACAACATTCAGGTTCTTAAAATCCTACTGCTTAACAGGAGATGAAATCTTGAATATTCATTGTCTTCCTGAATTGGAATAAGTGTTGGAAAATGAAAAATCAGGAGATGGCAGAAACAGGGAAAACAGCCAGGCTTCCTCTGTGTGAAACATATGTGTTAGTTTTGTTGAAAAATAAGGAGAAAGAAGTTCTTCAAATTGCAGCCCACAGGTGAGTGTTTGCACGCACAGAACTCACGCCGAGATCCTCGCCTTTCCTGCAGCCCATTCTTTGAGATCAGCTCAGGCATTAATTACACAAATGACCCTGCTGCTTACAACGGGAGCAGGGGTCGTGCCTCACTTGGGAAGGCAGGAATTCAACTTTGGAGAAGCTCCTGGTCGCAGTGGGCTGCGGGTGCTGGCTACTGATGGGCGCACAGAGGAGCTCCTCACACTGGCGCAGTGCAGGAATGCTCTCCCACACCCCTTCCAAAGAGGGAAAAGGGGTTCCAGTTTCACCCCTGACTTTTAAAAAGCAGCCCCAGAACTTTCTGTTCTTCCCTCATCGCAGCTGGCCCAGTGTCAGCACAGGAGCGCTGCCTGGGCTTTGGAAATGTTCCTCAAAGCCTGTTGCCAATTTCATTAGGTGAGGTGCCAAAAAGCCCTCCTGGGCCATCAAGTACTTAAAAAAACTGCACAGAGGAACTCAATTGCTTGTTTGGACACCCTTAGCCAGTGTGGGAGTGTTCTCTGCACCGTGTTCGACTTACATTTCTTTTGTTTGATAATGCTTGTTATTTTTCTCATCATTAGAACCTTTTGTTTTACATTTCACGTAGCCTACTCCGCCCTGGCCAGGTGTGAGATTGTATCAGGTAAGATAAGGGGGATATCCCTGCTGGTTCCAGGGATGGACAAGTCAGACGACAGCCAGGAACGTGGGGGAAGTGTTGGTGGCCCCTGAAGAGGCAGCTTTGGGAGGGGTTCTACAGCCTGAGAGAGGGGAAAGGTCCCCTCCAAGCCTCCAATCGTTTGTGCTGGGGGTTTTCAACCCTAATAAAAAAGAGTTCTTAAAGACGAGCTGCCAAGAATCAGCTTTGGAAAGGGTGTTTATTAAAGCTCTTCTCAAACAAAGGTGTGAAAGATAAAAATAAAGCAACTGTTGAAGGAAGGGATGGTGTGGTGCTGGTGGATGTGGTGCTGAAGAGGATGCTGTGAAAAACACAGATCCAGAAATTACTCTGCTCAGGCAGAACATTTGGCTTTTATGCAAAGTTTCAATGGCCAGGTTTAGTAAACGGTTTTTCTCAAGGTCCAGAACTCAATCAGAGTTGTAGGCACACAGAACAAGAGGCATTCAGTTGTGGCTTTCCCACTAAAAAAACCCACAAACATCTCAAAGGCATTACATAATTTTGTATTGCTGTTGTAATTTAGGATATTTTATGATGGAGAGAATTATTGGCATTCTGTGTTCCTTATGAAATTGATTGTTTTATGCTTTATCATTATTCTGATTGGAAGACTGACTTCTGGAATAGCCTTTTCCCTTTCCTTGGGCATTCTGATTATCTGCAGGAAAAAAAGGACTTGGGTGTTTTAATGGAGATATGCTCAGGTTCTGCTAAAATACCATGACAACCTTCAGAATTATTCACTTTCAAAGCTATTCCAGAATAATCTGTAAAGTAACATCAAATATTTCATACCATTTTTGGCAGAAAATGAAAAGTGTTCCATTTCATGCTTAATTTATTTTGTAATTATAAATCTGTTGGTAAACAGTACCATAATAGGCTTTGCTTTGTGCCTGCTCTATGCTTCTGAACTCTTAGAGTTTTAATATGTTTTCAATACAAAAAACATGATAATAACTGCTCCTGGAAATGACTGGCTGGATGAGTTCATCCCTAAGTAAATTTTAGCATTAATCACATACACTAGTAAGGGACATTTAAAAATCAGATAGAATATAGCCTGGCAATTTTTAAACATCAGAATAATAACAGAGGTAATCATTTATAACTAGAACAGTTTAATATTAATTCTATCGTAACAATAATCTTCTCAGAAAAACAGGAAGACAATTTTTAATTAAAACCACTTTTTTTTCTGCATAAAATTGTTAAACCAGCACGTATGTGACATCTCAAAAAGTCACAGTCTCATATTCTACTTACTCCCTCTGCTGTACTCCTGAAAACGCGAGTTTTGGCTTTCCCCTGACATATGAGCGAGTGCTTTGGCTTCCTGTTGCTCTTTTTGAAGCTTCACTAACACTTAAGATAGTGGGGGTTGGTATTGAAACATTTATATTACCAAAATTACTGCATGTTAATTCATTAACAGACTACCTTTACTTTATTCTGGCAGGAACACCTTTCCTTTGGCTTCTTTCAGGCTGCACATTCTCCTCCCTAAAGCAGGAATAAGCACTGTCTGAACAACCACACGCAAACCAATCACCAAAAGAGCCTTCCCATCAATAGATGCAAAATATACAAGTAATTAGAAATATATTTTGAAAAACAGCCTCTCTTCTATGAGTCTTTGCTCATGTCTGCACTCAGCCCTTATTGCTGAAGGTATCAGCACGGGCTCTACTATTTGTAGCATACTCTGAGTAATTTCACATTTGCCAAGCTGTTGACAACTTCACCCCCAGCTCCCACAAGAGCCATGGATTTGCAGAACACACGGATATTGGAACTTCTGCACCAGCAGAAACCAGCATAAATATTTGCAGAGGACCAGGAAGCCTCCCTAGCACAGGGACAAGCATTAGGAAATCCTGGCTTTGCATGTGAGATAAGAAGTTCAGTTTACACGGCCTTACACACAAATTCACGCAGGCTGGTATTTCAGCTTAGGTCAAGAGGAAAGTTCAAGTAGTCAGCTCCTTTCTGCCATTAAATAATTTATCAGCACAACTGCACAACACCCTCCAAGGCTCTTCCATCACCGCGCCCAGAGTGAAAAAGGGAAGTCTGCCCTTGAGGAGAGCTGCTCCCACTCCTGAGAGAGGGGCTGTGGTGGAAATACAGATGTTTTAGAAGCAGAGTGAGCACCGTGGCAATTTCTCACTGAAATCTGTCAGGGCTGCACAATCCTGAGGTTTTAGGAAGGGAAGTGGCGACTCAGTGGTCACTCCAATAAATCAAAGCACTGGGGGCACAGAGTGACTCTGACTGCAGGAGGGAATTCCCTCAGAGCCTCCCTCTCCCAAAAAACCTGCTCTTAAGAAACAGTCAGGAAGGGACTGTGTAATTTAATACTGAAATAGGTATTTTAAATAGTGTGCAAGAACAAAAAAAAAAGTATCCAGGTGTGTAGGTATAGAAACTGAAGTCAAAATTCAGTTAAGAAGTTAAGGCTCTTTTTACATAAACACACAACCCACAAAGTTTTAAAAAAATAGTCTTACAAATATTGTCCTTGATCTGTAACAGAATATTTTACAGAAAATAACATAACAAGTAATCCTTCCAGGCTTACTTCTTTTTATATTTACTAGAGGAGTAAATACCTTTATTTTATATTGATACCTTTCTATATGCAAACATCTGGCTTTATTTTTCGAATTCCAGTTTATATCCCCTACTTTTTGTCAAGATTTGAAACTGATTAAGATAATGCTTTAGTTCTCATTTTGTTTCTTAGAAACATTTTAATACCTTTTCATGTCAGGACTATGGCCAAGCTGACAACTTGTATTTTGTTGTATTTTAAACTAAATTCTGTTATCCAGACTGAGGAAAGAAACATTCACTTATAGGATTTAAATTCCATGTTAAACTTTTGCAGTATATTAAGAGACTGAAGTTTGAAAACTTAATTATTAATTTAGGATGCAATTACATTATTTTAAGTTATAGAATTTACTACTGTATTATTACATTAAATTAATTATTCCATGTGTAACAAGAGAAATAAAAATCAAAATTGCATAATTTGAAAATTTATTCATGAGCACACTGTTGTATGAAGTAAACCTAACATTTTAGTTGAGCTCAACATTCCAGTTCAAAAAATTTTCATCATTACCTCCGTAAATTTTCCAAGAACTGATTAGCCATCACTCATAATTTACTTTCACCTGAAAATAAAAGAATCCCCCAAACTGTAATTCAGGCAGAAGTTCCAAGGAATTGATTATGCAAGCAATAGTAGAATGGAAAAAGGGGATGGTTTTGAAATCATAATGGACAAATTAGCATTGAAAGTCAGTGACAGTGGAGCTACTCTTTTCTTTTGCCTTTAATCCCATCCTTCCCTGAACTGCAAACACAGCAGGGCTAAAATCTGTTGACAGAATAATTTATCTATAGAGATAACAAACAAATTTAGCCATTATGCCTATATGTATTTATCTGCACATATATATGCAAACAAAAGCAATTAAAGGAAAAAATGTATTTTACTGGGTAACTTCTTTGCAACAAATTATTCCATTAACTCCATGAAAAGTTATTAAAGTCATTCTAATTTATGTATTAGTAAAATATGCAAAGAACACACATGCTATCTCTGTGTTTACTGAGTACACAGGGATCCTGATAACAGATTTTACTTTTGTCATTTCTTTCCTTTGCTCTCTTCATAAGAATAGATTTAATTCCAAAAATCTTTGTGGAACTCTCTCTCTCCACTGCAGAAGTGGCATTAAGAAAAATCTTTCTACATAGCTATGAAGAACATTTTTTACTATATTGTGTTTACAACAGTGTTTTCAAAAGGGGACCAATCCTTTGTTCAGTGAAAATGCTGGAAATTATTCTGAGGAAGAAATTTTTTTTAAAAAAAATATAGAACTTGAAGTTAGTCCTGCCAGCTTATAAAAATGTTTGGATCAGTAACCCTACTGTGCCTTTAAAAACTTTGGGAATTTTGAACTTTAAGTGTGGCTTTCCAAGATCTGCAGTCTTGACCCCTCAGAGGGGACTTTACTAAACTGAAACACCAAGCTCAGGAGCACGGAAATCTTGATGCAAAAGCTTCTCATTAACACAAAATATGAATAAATTTCAGGCGTCTTCAGGCAATACAACCTCCCCTAAAATTGTACCTGACCCTGGGTCTGCATGGTCAAAATGTATACAGCACTTCAACTGGATTGATTGAGAAAGGCTCTGGGTTTATTTTCCCTGTATCATCCAAGTAGAAGGTCATTTAAAAATCCTTTAAGCTGTGCATTTCAAATGATTTTGTCATGAGAAATTAATTTACAGGCTTATGGACTTTGCAGAAATGATAGATTTCTAAAGACTTTTTGAGCAGTGAATAATGAACTTTGCCATCCTCCTCAACACTGACTGATTTAGTTTCCTGAATAACTGAGGCAAGTGGTTGTCTTATCTCTGTGCTGAGGTCAAACGATTTCTGATTGGAAGCAGCAAGAATAGAAGACAAAAATTTCTGCCTTCTAACACATCAGAACTCAGCACAAGACCAGATCACTCTCTCTTGTACAGCAGCACAGTTCCATCTGGATGTCTCCAGAAGGAATTCCCAAGAATTATAAAGAAGACCTTGGCTAAAATCTGTCAATGCAAAGCAGGAATTTTATTCCTCCTCCACACTGAAAAAAAAAAAAAAAGATGTTTGAGAACTATAGGTACTAATTTTCTTCATATTTTAAATTACCCCAGGGTCAAGGTTTCAATTTTGGAAATAAACCCTCCCCCCTTTGACATTGAAGATTTTGTATCTAAATGCTATAAAGACCATCGTTTGGGAACGCTTTTTTCATCCTAACATTTCCTTCACTAAATACCCTGCGTCAATGCAAAGCAAATAGAAGATTTTATATCTCTGACATCGAAAGTTGCTTTAGAGACTTTGACAGTCATAAGAACTAAATCTGTGGCATCAGCTTGAGCTGGGCAATGGGCCAAAACCTGGACAGATTCGATTGCTTAGAGGTGTTATCCTAAATCCAAATCAGCAGCCAGCACAATCAAGGCTAACATCTTCCTATATATATATATGTATATATATAAATAAATACACACACATATATATGTGTGTGTGTATTTATATATTTCTAATGATTTTGCTCAGTTCCCACTTTACAGCTCCAAATGTCACCTGTTCCCAGTAGTCACACTCCAGCCGTGTTGCCCCCTACCATTATACATTATAAATTCCATGATTCTTGAGAATACATGAATTTATTGCCTCACTTTTGTCCCCAGCCCAGCTACACGTTGATGAATGAGATCTCAGACTAGATAGGTAAATAGAAAGAAGGTGAAGGATGAGAGCTTGCAATGTATAATTTATTATAAGTAACACAAAATACCAGCGCTGAGAGAAAACAAATTATTGGCTTCTCATGCAGTGACCATGAGAAGGTGATAAATATTTTATTTTATAGTACTCATCAGACATTTGAATAGCTCATCTGTCCCATTTATGCCAGCTAAAATGAATTCAAATTTCAGTGGCAAATGTATTTTTAATGTTTTGCTACCTTCTGTGGAAGGGGCATCTAAAAAGTCCCTCTTCCCCAAGAATCACATTTTTCATTTGATTAAACATTGTAAACTGTTTATTCTTGAAGAGGATTTTCTTGTTCAAACTCCTTTATGTCTTACAGAAATTTCATGCCCAATGTTCATTCCACTTTCTAGGAAGCAGAAGTTACCAAAGCTGTTTTCCAAGCTGTGAGAATGTGGTCTTTTGATAGAAAAACGTTTTCTTCATGCTAAAATTAAAAACATTTGGAAACACCTACGGGTACTCTTCCCTTCAGAGAAGAAAAGTCGAGCCAGATAACTCCAAATGGCCTTTTGTAAGAAACACAATCCTGAAAAATCAGCAATTATTTGAATTCAAAAGGCTCATTTCAGTTGAACTGGTACCTGTCACCTGCCAAGACTCTGCACATTTGTTTTCCAATGGAGAGCAGAACTTCCAGAGATACTGAGGAGCTCCAAGAGGGGCATGAAGTTATAAGAACCTGCTCCAAATCCCTCATAAGAATGAGTGTTTGGAAGCCCTTTATACCAAGCCTCTGTTACCCTCCTTGGAATACAGCAAATGCTTTCAAAGTTCTCTTTTGTTGTCTTGCTGTTGACTGCAGTACTGTCAACTATTATGAGCAAAAAAAGAAGATCAAGAAATTTGAAATTCCTGGTTCTAGGTCTCAATTGACTCTCCAGAATGAACCTCTTGTAGGCATTCAGGCTGGGAGCCATACTGCTCCTCCTCCTAAATAAGACCTTGGATTTGACTTGGGCTCCTCTAAATCAGATATCAAGAGCAAAGGATTCAAAAGACATTTATGCAAATTCTCTGCTTTCCCTTCTGGAACTTACTACATCAGGAATAACCCAGGATCAGGAACTATAAACTGTGCCTTGTTGTGTTGACTTCTGACCCTAAACTTTTCAGGAATATAGGAATCAACCAGAAATAAAGAATGGTAAATTCAACTCTACCTATGCCAAACTTATACTTACATATTTGAATCTTCTTGAATACCTCACTTATTTGGACATGCAGCTTCTATTTTCCCAACCCTCTCTCTATCCTGGCCTTTCAAAACCACTTCTCTCCCTAAAAGTTTGCTAACACTGCCTGCACTGAGCTTCCACAGGCAGTTCTTTCTCCTGGCTTTATCCCTAGAGATGGAATGGGCAGGAAAACACAAAGAATTGAGAGTCCTGAAAATACAGCTACCAACAGCTATTTAAGGGTTGGCTTTTGGGTTCAGAAACAGGGAATTCCTTTCATTTCTATACATCCCTGATATCCTTTGACTTGCATCCCCTATAATCATCTCTCTGTTGCCATGGTGCAGATGAAGCTCTCAGTTGTGAGCGGGCTCAGTGCCTCTGCACTGACAATAACAAGGAACACAGATGGCCACTGCTATTATTCCCACTCCCTCTGTGTCCTTGTGCACTTGATGGAGCCTGGAAAATATCTGTGGTACTCCACCCAAATAATATTGACCGCCACAAAAGCTGCTGGAGCAGCAATAACAAGACGAGCACAAAGAGTTTCAAAAATTTCTGCCTCCCAGTAACAAAAATACACGAGCTCTTACATCAGAGACAGAGGGTCCAATAAAGGGGATTGAAATTAAAAAACAAAAAAACAGGAAAAATATGCATTGATAACACCCGCTTAGATGAAGCAAGGTCAGAGAATCAACCCAGGGCTGTTGATGGAGCTCGGTTCTCTGGTCCTTTTCGATGAAATCACCATTGGCACAACACGTAACATAAAAAAAAGCAAAAAATGGCAGTGTGCCAAAAATCATCAGCTGCTGAATGAGCTGATTCATCAAAATACAGCAGAGAATGCTTCATCCTTTTGTGCTCCCCATCTCCTGATGAAGTACCCGGTCTTCCTGAGAGTTTTCAGAGGAATTCTGTCTTAGTTATATCTGGAGAAAAAGTTTCTCTAGTGAAAGCAGAGTATTTTGGACACCAGTAATCAAAGTAGGTCTATCAAATCAGAAGGACAAGGTTGCAAAATAATTCTCATTAACTGCACAACTTTGAGGTGTCAAAATATTCTTGTGGGTGACCAAATACCTAAAACTCAGAGCAGCTGAATTTCAAATAAAACCAGTTTTAATCGGAAAGTCAATCTCAGGGGGGAAAAAAAGCACGAAATGGAATTTTGCCTTAGTATTTTCTGTTTGGACACCCTGATTCTGCCCCTCTGCATGTTCCAACAGACCCCAAGTTTAGCACTGTTTCCTCTTTTTGCATGCTATATTTTGGGGATGAAAGCACAGTATTCTAATGTGCCATTTATCATTATGTTAAGCTACATCAAAAGGAGATGAACAGTTTATCTTCAATCTATTGAATTTTTTGATTCTTGTTTCTGATTGACAAGAGCAAAAGGCAAAGTCTGAGGTGTTCTCTAGTGTGCAAACCAGGGACATTATTTCCACTATTTGAAATAGAATTTATGATAGACACAACTGTTTTTGAAGGTTATTTTCCTTAAAGAAATTATTTTTATTCTGATACCCGACTGTTTTGCATTTAGCAGTGAGTGATTTATGAAGGAAATCAGTTAAATATTAGAAGTTCTGTATTTTTATAGTTCATTTTTTCTCAATTCCATATATGCTTTTTCTCCCTTAGGAATTCTCAGCTCTATATTCAGTAATCATTCTTTCTAACAACCTAAATATGTACTGCATTATTTGTGAATTAGAGAGCAATTTATTTAGGAATTTCAGAAAATTACTTTTCTTCTGGGTGCTATTTTGCAATCTGTCCATTTTGTCTTTTATCTACGATTGCTTCTCTGTGACGTGAGCCTTAAGAGATATTTCATACAGATGTGAATTGCAGGATTTGGGAAAAAAAAGTTTCAAAGAAAAGATCAAGCTTTGATTGTGGCCAGAAGAAAAAAAAATAAGCTCGATGAAAACAAGGCAAAACCTTGAACAGGGCTGCTTTATTCAAATTTCTCTATAATGAGATGCCCACAGCCACACAAGCCTGGCTCTGACAATCAGTCCCAACACCAGTATGAAGCAGGATTGCCCCAGCATCCTCCTAAATCTTCCTTCAGAATTTTCCACACTGAGATATATTTTTCCTAAGAATTAGAAGATTCCACCTGACCCTAAAACATTCATTCAGGTGGTTTTTGTGAAATGTGTTCTTCACGTATTGGAGTTAAAGAAGCATCAAAGGCTCAGTTCAAGACTCACACGCCCACTGCAGGCACCTGGTGCATAACTTTAAATAAAATGTGGCCACAAAAAGATAATTTACTTCACACAACAAGAAAAACTTGGCGAACTACATCATCCATAGCTGCTAAAGAGGAACATATTTGTGCTACACATTTAATGTGCTAATGTGCAGCAAAGTAAGCAATTAACATTGAGATGTGAGATGTGATTTAGCACTTCTTTTTCATGTGTAACCGAGGTGCCAAAAAGGCCACTTGAATTTCTTTTGCCTTCTCCTGCCTCACCCTACTGAACACCACATGCAGTGGGAAAGAAAACAAAGGCTTTTGTACCTCCTCCTTAACAAATAAGGCGAATTTAAGCATTTCAAGGGTCTCGACCAAAACCTAAGAAGGCTTTCTTAACCTGGAAGTAAGGTTAACTTCATCCTTTGCCTCTGTGCCAAATCTGCACATTTTATAAAACAGTTTATATAGAAATTACAGCCACGCAGCATATGCAGAAGCCAACCCACTGGAAGGAGGAAAGTCTTCTATCCAGCTGGTCTGATGCTAAAAACAAACCCATCCCACCATCAGGAGAGCTATTTTTGTCCTGGCTGGCAGCCACACCAGCACCCTTCCCAAGGCTCTTCTCCTCTCCCTCATCACGTCCCATCCACTGGCTGAGAGCTGGTTGTGCACAACTCCTCAAACCTTTCCTTCCGCAGGAGAACTCCCCAGTTTGCCTCTCCCACCAGCTCCCAGCCTCTCCTGTGGCGCAGTTCGTCACACACACAGACACACTCACACTTTGATCAGAAGGCATGAACTAAGAACTGAGTCTATTTTAAAAGATCTAACTCTATTATATAGTATTTCTACAAAGGCCCGGGATTGGGGGAGAAGGCTGACACCTTTCCCCATCCCATTGGTCAAGACAACTGCCCATCAGCTGTCCATATCTCTAAGAACAAGAATAAAAACTTTCCTTGAAATTTCAAAAACGTTGGCCAGAGTTTACAGACCAAAACGTGAGAAGAAAACCAAACCATGAAACTGTGAAATAGAAGAGAAGGCTGAAAAATCAGGACGACACTCCTGAGCTCCTCCAGGAGCCAACAGAGACAGGACAAGCTCTTGTGTCTTGCTACTGACCCAGTTTCAACCTCTATATTCAGAGATTGACAACCCTTTGAATTTTTTTCACATAAAACTTCCCATGACCGCACTGACAAATGGCTGCAGATCTAATTCACTGATGGCAACCCATTTATCTGGCTGTGAGAAAATGTCCATGGTAGACCTGGAGTAACAACTTCAGCTTTGCTCAGCAGTAACACCAATGCCAGGCCCAACTGAGCGGTGGGCCAAAACTGGGGCATCTAATTCACATCCAGCAGGAAAACGGGTGAAGGCACGTTCCCAGAGAGTGGGGAAGCAGGCAAGCAAACCACCAGAAAAGTGCAAAAACCAAAATGCACTGAATTAGATTCCCTCTGGACTATGAGAATCTAGGACATCAAATCCACATCATGAATATTACCCTCACTCAAGCAGCTCAGTGGGTGAGGTTTTCTTACCTAGCAGTGCCCATTTAATAGGGAGAGTTTCCTTGCTTAAGCCTTTGCATATCCTTCAAGACTCGTGTGCATGAACTGTTCTGGAACTCAGTCTGGGAAATTTGTACACAATTTACAGCCACGTTTAACAAAAAAGCGGCCCATGACTCCTGTGTGTGTTTTTGGAGTCAAACCTTTTTACAGGCTCCACAGTGACATTTAATTAGAAGTCTGGGTGGCACATTCAACCTCATGTCAGCAAAATACCTTGGGTAAACAGCAGCAAGCAAACTTCAATGGGTTTATTTACCACACAGTTAATAACCTGGGTGAACTATTTATCTTGAGTCTAATATTTATTTTGGCGGAAAACTTGGTACACATCCTTTATTCTTTTTGCCTCTCATATGTACGGAAATTTTTAGAAATATCCATTGACAAATAGCAAAGTTCAGAACCTTTTCCTGAAAATAAACACTGCTCTATTGCTTTTGTATCAAAATGTTACTAAGCACTGAATTCACTCAACAGAAAACAGAAGGTTCTCCTGCTGTCTCATAGTCACATCCTTCACTTCTCTTAAACACACAGAAAAGCTCTCAAGAGAGCATGTACCACCCTGAATTACTTTATTTTCAATAAAATGCAGCGGTGGTACTATAGTAACCATCTTCACCACGATTAAGGTAGGAAACATTTGGAAAACATGCTATTATTGTTGTAAATTACGTTAGCTTGAGTTAATTTTTATGCGTGGTTACTAAAAGATAAAGGGCCCTGAATCGTTAATTGCAATGTTCATCCCTCTGAGATAAGAGATTTGAAGAACAAGTACATGTTGCTGAAAGGTTTTCAGTTTGAGAATCTGCAAACTAAAGAAAAGGGTGCAGCGTGTTGTGCCAGTCAGACTCCAGGCTATCAAACCCAAAGATTCCAGCGCCAGTGACATCCTTAATTAAAGATTTCTGTTAAACTTCAGGACCAGAATGTACTTCCAGCTTAATGCTGTGACAGAAAACTGTTTTATTCTGCACTTTTATGCTGTTTTTTCCTCTTATCGCTACTGCTGAGTGTTAAATCCTCCCTTGTCCTACAGCAGCATTATCTGTAATGCACACTCCCATCAAGCTGTGATGAATTAAGATGCACTGGGATTATTAATCACAGCACAGAGGGACTGGGCAGTGCTTCCCCCTGCAGATTTTGCAGATTGTTCTAGTGACACCTTTGGAAACCCTTATCCTCAGCCCATGCAGTCCCCAGGAAATGTTTTGTATATAAAGAGAAGTACACAGGTGTGATTGAAATATGGAATTGGAAAAGCATTTGGGCAAAACACCAGACTCCCTCTCCTGTAACTCCCACTGCTGTGATTGATCCTACAAAAGACAGAGGATCAGGGACCAGATTCCTTTCCTCTGGTGACAGAGGGAGCATCCAAGAAGGACCTGAAGGTTTCATGGACAGAAAAGCACATTTTCTCCAGTGTTTCCCAGTAATAGCCTGGGATAATATAATAATAGCTGGAATAATCTCATAAGTAGCCAGAAGAAATAACTTTCCTCTTTGTTATCTGCTATAGCACAATTGCACCTTCTGTGCAACTATTAAAGTTCAAGAGAATTGAGAGATGTTTAATTCCAATAAAACAGTAGATGGTGCATCTGAATTTAGCATTGCTGCACAAAATTTCCTTTCAATAGCAGTCAATTCGTTTTCTATTTGGCCCATAGTGGTCCTAAAATCCTAAATATTAGCACCATAACTCCCAGGTGCAGGTTCAATCACCATTGATTTTTGATAACCAGCACAGTTTTGAAATATATCTACTGAAAATATTCAATAATGCATTTTGTATTCTGAAATGTGTAAGTGGGATATTTATCAATAAATCAGGAAATAAAAGATATTTAACACTGTAAGTGAATCAGTCGCTGAAAATTGTCCGTCCCTGTGCTCACAACCCTTCTCCTGCAAACTTGCAGTTTAATTATTCCATGCTTCAATATCCCAAAGGCAATGATGCATTTTTCAAAAGTTATTGGATCGTAATCAGTGCTTTCAACCAGACTTCCAGACAAAGCCTACCCAATACCTTATTTATTAATAATGGCACCCACTTTGATTTATATTGTATGCATTCAGCAAAGAAGCAGCCTGTCTCTGGTGGAAAGCAAGCTCCCTCATTTAGTGGATAAAGATGTTTCACCTTCAGCCCAGACAGAGCTACTGAGGAGTCAAAGCTGTGGGTTTGGCTCTGTAGAAAAAAAACAGGGAAAGGGAAGAGGAAAGGGAAGAGGAAAGGGAAAATTTGGAATAGGGAGAATGCAGGGATTGCACAGAAATGTGCAAAGTTGCCAGTATCAGGGCAGAGTTGCCACGCGCACCGTGGCAGCAGCACTGGCACTGCTCATTCCTCAACTTCAGGGAGCACCTACTCAAACTGGCATTTGCTGTTCTCCCTAAAAACTGTCCCTCTCCCTTCTTCTGGTTTTGTGTGATTGGAGAAACAAGGAGACCCATGATCACCTCCTCAATCTGCTCCAATTTCATCAGCCAAGATTTTCCTGGACTTTGCTTTCCACAGCTGAGAGTTTATTTTCCTTTCTGCCACTTCAGGCTTTCATCTGTGCTCAGAGAATATTCCTTCATAAACTGCAATGAGACTGCAGCTGGGGAAAAAGGATTTAAAGGCCACAAGGAAACCAGAAGTCCTGTTTTTCTTTATGAAAAGCAGATTGGTCATTTTGCCTGTTCTAAAAACCACTCAAATATAATGAATCAATTTGTACAATTTTAGGAAAAACCATGACATTGTTTCAAAAGAAAGTAAGAGTGTTGTAAATGGACAAAAAAAGTAGGAAAAAAGCCCAGAAGAAGGAAGAAAGCCCAGACAAATTTAAAAATACATTACTGGCATCCACTTCATGGCATCTAACTTTTTGGAAACTCTTTTATACTTAATGCATGCCACTGACTTCTTTTTAGGTTAAAACACTCTGTTACCCTTGAAATTTTTTCTCTTCAAATCTCAATTTATAGAGTATGGCAACACAAAGGAATTTATGAAAAGCTGGAAGGTATCTTACCTTGCCAGCCCACTAAAACCCTTTTGTGCCAGAAACAAAATGAAACAAGCACACAAACCCCAGAGAAACAAACTAACAAACAGAAGGGAGAAAGCAAAGTTCCATGTTTATTGCAGACTTAGTCCTTCTCTTCTGCGGCTGAAGTCATGCATGCCCATGAAGTGTGAGGAGTTACCATGAGATCAGGGACAAAACTCAAGCATCTAATGCACAGAAAATTCACCTTTCAGGGACGTTCGGTATCATCTGAAGTCAAGAGGTTGTCCATGACTGGAGACCATGAACTGTTCAAGCCAGAGGTCATTTTTGGCACTGACATGCTGAGATTTCACTTGAAAGAATATTAACTCCAGCAGATATTCAAAATTTGAATATCAGGATGCCCTGAGCAGCCTGATCGAGGCTGGCCCTGCTCCAAGTGGGGTCTCAGCCAGGTGACCTCCAGAGGTTCATTCCAGTCAACTATTCTAGGATTTTATTTTAAGGTTTATAAGTATTAAAGCCAATGATTTTGGGATAGCTCTGTAATCAGGATAAAAACCTCACTGCATCAAGAAACTACAGTAAACACAAGAAAGGGAGTTTAGAAAACAATGTCATCAACAGCAGAAGAACCTGACTCAATACTCATTGAAGCTTTCTTTCTTGTAGCCCTAAAAAAAGCTGTTTAAAAAACAATTCCAGAACAGCAGACGTTAATATCCAATAGACATTCCCCGCACTGCCATCTGGCCTAAATCTCTTTCCATTCCATTGAACTTCTTGCATTAGTAACTGGGAGACATTCCACGCAAGTGCTCTGCTGCCACCAGGATTAGTTCAGCTTTTACATTTTGAAGTCTGGGTTTTGTCTGGGAAAATGTGAATGCTTCCTTAGCAGCTAACACCTGTAAGGTGAGGAAAAGTAGTACATGGTAAGAGATTAGTGTCTGGACAGATGCTATTGAGGAGTTCATCTTCAATCACTGCAAGGCCAATATATTTTATGCCTATAATTGCTGCTCAGAGTTCATGGTGGCATTTTGCTGATGTGCCTAAAATAGTCTTCGTGGGTGCTGTTGGAGCTGATTTGACAGTAGGTAAGGCACAAGGGGCAATGATCCAGCTGAATGCCTGTCTGAGTCATTTTGATAAGTGTGCAGCCTGTGCAGAAACTTCTTAATTACGCCAATATTCTTCAGTTGTTCCTGTTCACAGACTCAGTGAGAAAGGTCATCAATCACAGGGTATGTGAAGTTTTTATGTTTTGCTTGCTTAACAAAATGCATTTTAAAGAAAGTAAAACCAGTTAATAAGAACTTAGGGAGGTTATGATGTTCCCTCTCCTAAGAGCAAATTTGGAACATGAATCATTTAGTATCTGTATTAGAGGGAGGCACAAGCTTAGTGCTAAACCTTGCTCTTATTCATGCTCTGCAAGAGAAAACATTGCCTCTGGTATTTAGATGTATTAATGGCAGTAATGCATCCACTAATTAAAAACTTGTGATGTATGGTAAGGGGCAGAGCAGGCAATCCTATAATCTGCCCCTGGACCTGCCCCTGAGCTCAAGACAAGGCATTCAGTAGTTTTGCATTTTTTGATGGGCCATGAAAGAACACAGCCTGCATGTGGTGACGTGCAACAGGTCTGGAGAGATCTGAGAACACAGAGCCCCTTCTCAGCTTTCAGGACACTGATCTCTTCCACCTGGCCAGGACAATAGTGGCTCTTCATCTGAGGCACCAAGAAAGGTCAGCCTTGGTGCATGGCCCTTCCTTCCTGCTCCCATCCAAGCGTTGCTGTGAAAAACATGCCAAAAACTGAGTGGGCTGACTTTATTTCACCGGTTGGTCCCTTTGCTTTGGAATAATCTCATTGCATAAGAAGGCGTTTTCATTCCAGGAGAGATACCAGGCCTGGATCCAACCCTTTGTATCTAATACTGTGTACATTTCAGATCGCATCAAGGTTGCCATAGGAACAAAAATATTTGTATTGAATGGCAAAAACTTAAAAAAATATGATATATGAATCCTGCATAATTTGTTGACAGTAAATGTTCATTGCCTGAGGCCTATATCACTTTAAAATTACACGTTTTTGCTAAGAAAGAAATGGAAACCTTGATAAAGCAATTAAATTTTACAGAATAGTCACATTTTTTCCACTTGCTGCTTTTGGGAATACTTTTTTTTTTTTTAGATTATACATGTTCATATACATACACCATCTCCAGTCAGAAAACGGTTCTGCCAGTGGAGATTTTAAAAAGAGCAAGAAACCTGTCAAAAAAACCCCAGAATAACAACAACAAAACCCAAACCACTATCTTCCACATTCCCAGTGTCCCTTCATACTTGCCCTTCCAATCCAGTCCAGCCTCTCGTTTTAAGAGCATCTGCAATATTATCTCCAGATACTTTTGAGCATTTTTAGTATTAAGCAGCCCAAAAGCAAGGCTTCCATTATATTTCCTTTTGTTGCAGGTATTTTCATCTCTGCAACCCCAATATTCCATCCTCAAAGCCTTTCCTTGCAAACCAAACCCATACCAATAAGTTCTCTCCCCCAGCCTTTATTTGATATAGTAACAGATGGATCCCAAACTGTAGAAAGACACCCACTGGCTTCAAACCTGGAAAGATTTAAAGTGCATCTGCAATGTGCCAATTCCCACTGATTCCCACATTCCTATGGAAAACTGTAAAGGAGAGGATTTTAGGCTGCTGGAAAAAGCATCCTGAGAAAACCCACAGCTCGACACATGGAAATCCCTGTGATTGCACCTGCCTGGTTTGGGGGAAAGAAACCCTTCTCTGGTGTTTCACTAAGAACTAAAAAACCCCAGACCACATTTTTCACAGAGAAAAGGCAGCAAATTTTTTTTCCCCATTAGCCCTGAAGGTCACAGGAAATTGCAGAGATTCACAAGCAATACCAAAGAGATTTTGGACACTGAACTCCCATTGTTCTGGCTACAAAGGAGAGAAGGAATTCCACCTCAAAAGGTTGTTATCAGCTGCCTCCCTGAGAACTGCAGCACGTGATAAAATCATTGCTCTCATCCTTGCGCTGGATAAATAAATGGAGAGAAAAAACAATGCTACTAAATGAATCCTTCCCAAGCAGCCCCTGCAGCGCTGACTTTACAGCAAACCCTTTCCACAACCCATGGAATCAGAGGAAAATAAACTGCAGAGTTTGTGGAGTAAATTATAATACCAAATGGAATAATTTTGATCTTTTTGTGGACATTCTAGAAATGGAAAATAATTTATTCCCTAATGTCCTTGAATGATGAATATTTGGATTTGTTTCAAAAGGAATCAAAAGAGTCAGAGAGTGTGTGAATGTAATGAATTTTGCTGCTAATACTGGGCAGAAGTGCAAATGGATCTATCTTCTTTTTGCCCATTAATGCTAATGCATGTGCATTGAAAAGAGAATATAATCCATAATATATGCAAAAAATCTGCATTATTGTTGGTAGAAGAGTTACACTTGTCCTTGGGCTTTAGTAATATTCTCTGCTGGTGTTCTTTTGTTTAATAAAAGCATCATTATTTTTCCTTTTAATTGAATAGTTACACTTCGGAGCAGCATTAGTAAGACCATTTTCAACTGAATTTTTGCTATAACTCCACCATCCTCCTCTTTATATCTCTTTAGGGATGAGTGAATCTACCTCCAAAACTTGATAGGAGCCAAATATGATTGCCTTTGAAGGTACAAAAAGTGTTTAAAAACTTCCCTTATGAAACAATTTTCTAGTTTCTTCCCTTTTTAAGCCTTGTGTAAAAGATACAACTATGGCTTAAAAAAACCCAAACCCAACCCAAATCAACAAAACAAAACCCCCCCAAATGCCATCATTACAACAAGAAACCCAACAAATAAAATCCCAAAGTAGAATTAAAACTTAAAATCTTGAGAATAGCAGGTGGGATAAAAAGGGAGAGGGACTAAAGGAAATATGAAGTGTTACTGCACACGTCAAGCTTCCCTCTGTCACGAATATAATACTCTTTATTAATTAGAGTTTAATTTCCTGTGCAATACCATGACTCCATGAACTGGAGCATTAAAAACTACTGGCCCTGTGAACACCATGTGCCTTTTCCCCCTCTAAGCTTCCATCTCTGACACTCAAAACTTCATTTTGATGGTGCCCAGCACTGCCCAGCCCAGCGCTCTGAATGCAGTGCTGGCCTTGGCTGCCCTTATTCTGCAGAGGGAAAAGCTATTTCCAGGTCAGGAATGCCGGACCTACACTGATTTGGAAATGCCACAAAAATGAGGAGTTAGTCTCAGTAAATAAAGATTTTAAACCAAACTAAAATAACAGCAAAAAACCAAACACCAAAACTACTGGCAGCATCCAGAAAGGAAAAACCTGCCTGAGCTTCCTCTTCCACAGCAAAATTTTCACTCTATCACTCCCCAAGCTCAGGTGGGAAAGCATCTTGGCTTGGTCTGGTCTCATTTTCCCTTTCTTGTTCTTTTTTGAGGCAAAAGTGTTGTTTTCTGTGACAACAAAAAGAATTAAAATGTTCCTGATTGTACAGAGAATACAAGAAATCCCTGATAGAACTGAACAATCCATGGCAGAATCTGTTGTCTGAAAAAAGTGTTTTTGAAAGCAACAGTTGTTTATGTGTTCAGGTAAATTACTGTATTACTTCCCCTAACAATTTTATGTTTTTTCTTTCCTCCTGCTGAGGTAACAAGTACAGCAAGTATTGTTTTCACCGGTTTCTCTATGCAGATTTTTATTACAAATATTCTCTAGCAGCCATTATTTAACAATTCAGTCAGTGACAGGTGATCATCTGAGCCAGATACCTCCCATCTGCTCGGCTCCTCCGGCTTCCAGCTTGTAAGTCTGAGATGGAAGCACTTTATTTGGATGTTTTTCGAACACACCTGCACAATTTAATTCTCTTTGTTCCTTCCCTTGGACAGATTTGGAAACAAAGAACAAACAATCCCCCTCCGTACACCCCAGACTTGTGATTGTAGGGAGAGGTTAAGACTAAAGTTGCAACTGAGGGGAAGGCAAACCAAAAAACATACCTCAAAAAAAACCCCAACAAACAAACAAACAAACAAACAACCTCCACAAACCCCACAAAAAAAAAAAATCCCTCAAAAATTAAATTATTTTCAAGCCACTTAATTTTTTTTTTTCCCACTCAATCACAGTGCTGAGTCCAGAGAGGAGTCTGAACGTGATTGTGTCTCGTGATATGAATTAAATTTTCATTTCAGGTCCCATAATGGAAATGACCCTAATTCAAATTCTTTAGAGAAGATGCTTGCCCCTTGTCATCTGCTTAGATTTAATTTAAGAGAACATGAAAAAAAAAATGAAAAGGTAGAAATCACACCCCTGTGTTTGTTGTACTCACATGATTTTTTTGTCAGGGAATGCTGGAGAAATAGAGAGCAAAGAGGCAAAGAGAGCACTTGAAATGTTTTGACTGCAAATGCTGGCAAAAATGTTTTCTTACTTTCAAAATACAACATTGGTAATAGACAACTTCCCTAAAAATGAGACTAAAAGCCATAATGGCCAAGGTAGAGGTAAATGAGAAAGTTAAATTCATGAAGTTTAAAGGGAAAGGACTCCCAAGGTTTGATTGAATAAAAAAAACCTATAGTGAATGAGGGTTTTCCTTAATAAAAAATAAATAAACCCACCCCAAGCAAATGTAATCAAGAGCCAGATGACTTATGCCAGTAGGAAAATCCCAGGTAGCAGTTTTGTGCTGCATCACAAACATCCCACTCCCATGACAAGCCTCCACACGGTTCTCCTTCCTTCAGGCCAGGCCACAGCCCAGGAGGGGCTGCGAAAAGTTTGCGTGAGGAGAAGTTTTACAAGCAGGGACACTTTGCAGCAGGCTGGCGCCACAACAAGCAGCTCAGGAGCATGAAGTGTCTCAGCATATGAAAATGAGGCACGTTTGTGCACAGCCGTGAACTGCAACGCTGTAGGGAAGCCTGCGACATCCTCCCTGTGCTCCATGCGCATGTGGTCAAGGGGGCACCAAAATGTACAAGCACACAGCCAAAAATGCTCTTATCCAGCAGGGCTGATAATTCAGGGTCTGCTCCCTCCCTGAAGATCTTTTTTGGCAACTAAAATGGCTTGGGTCACCCACAGACCTGCTGGTGCTTTGAGGGGCAGAATAAAACCGGCTTGTTCCCATTCTCTCCCCTGAAGTGCTCAGTGCTCAGGAGTGTGCAGCTGCATAAGCTGCGGGAGCAGTTGGACTGGGGAGAGAAAACAATAAAATCTACGTGAGCACAAACACCACAAGGGCTCTGGAATGTTTCAGCAGGAATTAATCCCACAAAGGGCAGACCCAGCGTTGTGTTTTCACAGACTTCCTAGGACCTGATTGTCAACAGCTCCTGCATCGTGTCAGAAACCATGACATTGTTCAAAACGGGATGACATTCTTAAAATCTGCATTTAGATGAATAAATACAGGTTGAGTGGTTGCACTTGAGGCAATCACTTAGGGAGAACTCCATCATGGTTTATTTCACTAGCAAGTTCCAGTCCTTTACTCTCAAGTTTAGCAAAAGTGCACTGAAAGGATGCCAACAAACACACAATTAGAAATGCTCCCAGTAATCAAGTAAGAAAAATTTTGATTCCTTATTGTGCTGCCTTAAAGAAATACAAATGAAAAATCATTCTGATAACCCACTTCCAAGATATATTAAAAAGGATAAAAATCCCCTTCCACAAGCTTCCTGTTGGTAATAAGCATTCTGTGCCCAGATATACAGCACAGTAACACAATTTGTTCTATTTAAAAGTAAAAAGGAAAAATAGGTACAAAATGCAGCTATTATCCAGTTGCTGAAAGGTATTTTCTCCCAATTCAGAAACCCTTAAAGATGTTTGCGGGCAATTAGTTGACAAGCAAGTTCTGATTTTTAGGTTTCGGTGAATGCAGGGAGCATTTTAGACACACAACGGGAGCATGAAGCCCCCCAGCATAGGGATGATGTCAGGGAGGGTGCGTGGCTTTTCTCCACATTCCTGCTGGAGCCTCTCCAGGAGGGGAGGAATAGAAGCATCAGGATAAAGCAGGTTTTTTTCCCCTAGCAGCACAAGATCGGCCCAAATTGTTTAAACCCGTCTTGCTGCTGAATTTAGAGCTGCTCTGGGAGGTTCAAGCCACAGGGAGGTCTGTCAGTCAGCCGAGCTCCCTTTGTGCCAGGCAGCAGCCAAATCTCCAGGGTGGCTCTGCAGTGGCTCCACAAGCTGCACCCAAATCATTTCTAAATAGGCTCCCCCCCGAGAATACAGCCCCTGCAGAGGGGGAAATGCATTGAGTGGTCAGCACTGAGTGTCTGATTGTATGCAACACTCAGAGCACAGAATATTGCAATTTGTCTCGCATCCTGCAAAATGACAAGACAGTTAACTCCAGTCCAGTAGGGGTGGGGTGGAGGGACACAGTGATTCTGTGCATTTTTAGTGAATGCATCCTTTTTTAGAGTTCCAAAGGTTATTTTAACCTCTCTTTTCCCACTCCTCTTGGCTTGAGTCAGCCCTTTGCCTTTTTGGTGGTGGCAGAAGCACAGAGAGTGTCTGCTCTGAAAACAAGTAACAGCAGTTCTGCTCAACAGAGATCTGTGCAGACATCATTTACTGGGAGAATAGATAAAACACTCCAGAATTTGTCTCTAAAGTATGAATTGACATCAAGTCTTTCAACACATGCTTTGCTATTGATACTTGCCATAAAAAAAAAAAAA